>JANEHU010002267.1:0-51120 GCA_027563435.1 Nasonovia ribisnigri
AATCATTATAATATTCTGGAATACCCCGATAACAGATTCGTAGAAATATGATTTGTGGAAGCATTGTGTAATTTCTAATTCCTAGTAGGTATTTATAATATTTTCACTAAAAGTATGGTTTCGTTTCCGCAGTTGACTGCATCAGTCATCTAAAAACCGGTGTAGTACTGTAGTCGACTGCAGACTACTAACTGTCTACTGGTCCTCACTGGCCTCTGCTCAGACAGTCAGACCAGCCATGCAGTCGACTGCGGAAAATAAAATCAATAAAATACGACTGTTTGAGGAATACACCAAGTAAGTATTGTATTGCACTAAAATTAACATAATATTTTAGCTGTTAAATAAAACATTATGTTACATAGATATGTAAATATAGTAGAGTTATAAAATATAGTAAGGCACAAAGATATATTATACATAATTATTATTATGTATAAATGTATAATATAGGACATAGGTACTTATAATATATTGTATAGGTATATTATGCTATATTATGTTGCATGAAATTCAACTTTTGTGATTTGTTTGATTCATAGTTTTATTTAAATTAGTAATGTTTATAAAAAAAAACCATTTTCATGTTACCAAATACGTAATGCCATTACAAAATCAATATTGCAAAGTGGGCAACGTTGGGCTTCTAACTGTGTCACGCAATCCCCACACAATGCTTTATGTCCGCATGGCACAAGGGCATGTGTCCTTTGAGCCACTCTGCACACCGTACAAATGTTTTCTTCATCAACTGGGGGATAGAGTTTGTTTTATGTAGTTTTATTAATATATGTTATAACTTACAACGAATACAAAATACAGAGAGAATGCTGGGAGACATGACGGTTGACGGTGCGCGTGTGTGTATACATAATAATAATAATAATATCAGTGTTGACAACTACAACATCTCTCTTTTTCTTACAAATATAATTGAATACAATATTACATAGTATTTAATGTTATAATACAAAATTATTAGTAATACAGTTTGAATATGATGATAATAATAATAATACAACACATAATATAATAATCATAATAATAGTACAGTTCAACAGGTATATAATAGGTTACATTGGCTTTTATGGTTTATGCTAAATTACATTACAAAATCTTTAAATCTGTTAGGTACTTTTTTTTTTCTTATGGGTCTGGTTGATACCTTTTTCACCAAGACACTTTTGTTAGACTTATTATTCACTTTTGATTTCCCCTCTATGTTTCCCTCCTTACTGTTTCCCGTAACATTATTTTTAGTATTTTTTAAGTGTTTACTATTTCTTCTGATAATTGTACCATTATTGTTTTCAACAAGGTATGATCTGGGTGCATTTGCCTTAGCTATGACCTTCCCCGGTAACCACACTTTATTATTTTGGAATAATATATTTGTATTAGGTTTAAATTGTGTTTCTTTTTTGATAGCTGTTTTGTCATAATTGGATTTGTATTTTTGTTGGAATGCTTTTAGTTTAGTTTGTACTTTATGTTGGAGTCTGGGTTCTAATAACTTGTTAGCTATTGGTAATTTAGTTCTTAAAATCCTACTGAATAATAGTTCTGCTGGAGATGCTTGCAGACTGATTATTGGGGTGCATCTATATTCTAGAAGCATTGCCTCTACATCACATCCTTCTTCTAGGGCTTTTTTAAGTAATTTTTTACTAGTTTGTACTGTCCTTTCAGCTAGGCCATTACTCTGTGGGTAATGGGGACTAGATGTAACTACTGTGAAATTCCATGTTTTAGAGAAAGTTATGAATTCACTTGAGTTAAACGGCATATTGTCAGCTATGAAGGTTTTTGGTATACCATGTGTACTAAATATTTGTTTACTTTTTTTTATTATTTCACTAGCAGTCTTGTATTTTAATTTAATTAAATCAAATCATTTTGAGAAATAGTCAACAATAACTAAATAGTCTGTACCCTCAAAAGATAGAATATCTGCTCCTATACTCTATTCAAAATGAGATGATGACTCGGCGGCCAAGTTGTGCGCATGGGCGTGGCTTTTGTTCCGTAGTAGCGCTTGACGCGCCGCCGCGGATGGGAGCTTTAATTAGTCTAGAATCGACTGCCGATGTGTGTGGATAATTTAAAATGTATTGCGCGTATTTTTTAACATGACGCACACACGCACATCCACGTCTTGCGCGACACATCCCTACCGTTGCTTCGGTCACGTGATCGATGCTTGTGGAGGGAGTATGACCGGCGGCTGACCAAAACTGGTCGCCGCCGAGTCATCATCTCATTTTGAATAGAGTATACCTTTTCATACGGGTAATTTGGAACTTCATGAGGAATTAGAGGGCTTTTTTTATTTGAATTTTGAAATTTATTGCAAGTGTTGCAATTATTTATAAATTGTTCAATTTCATTAAACATCCCAGGCCAATAAATAATTTGTTTTGCTCTTAATTTTGTTTTATTTAATCCTAAATGGCTTTCATGTAGCAGTTTAAGTATAAAGGGCCTTAGCTTAGTAGGAATCACTATTTTATCTGCAACATATATTATACCATTTTCAATAATTATTTCGTTTCTTAAGTTATAGTATAGCTGCACTGATTTATCTATGTGTTTCCTATTTGGCCAACCTTGGTAATAGTACTCGACTATCTTATTAAGAACTGGGTCTAATTCAGATTCTGTTTTAATATTAAGAAGATTATTGTTGTAAAATCTATTTATACAATGCACCGTAGCCCCAGTATCAAATTCCTCTGTAAAGGTCTCTTGCATGTAGTCTCTAGATAATAGATCTGCTATATGCATTTTTTTTCCTGGCAGATATTTTAATCTAATGTCATACTCTAATAGTTTTAGTCTCATTTTCTGTAAGCGATTTGATGGTATTTTTATTACATCCTTTTGCATGATTGACACTAAAGGCTTATGATCAGTTAGTGCATTTATTGTGCGACCAAAGATATAGTAATGAAATTTCCTAGCTGCAAATATTAAGCTAAGAAATTCTATCTCGATTTGTGCATACGATATTTCGGTTTCTGACATGCTACGTGAAGCAAAAGCTATGGGTTTTTTGTCCTGGAGAAGACAGCATCCCAAACCGTCCTTTGAAGCATCACATTGAATGGTTATTTCTTTATCTGGATTAAAGTGTGTTAGTATTGGTGATGTTGTTACAAGTTCCTTTAATTCTTTTAGAGCTAAGTGATGTCTCTTTTCCCATACCCATATTGTATCTTTTTTAAGTAACTCTCTGAGAGGACTGATAATTTTGGACATATTTGGTATGAATTCTCTAAGGTAGTTGAACATGCCTATTAATCTTTGTAATTCTATTCTCGATGTAGGTTCCTTAAGACTCACTATAGCTTTTATTTGGTCTGGATCAGGAGAAACTCCTTGTTCATTGAAAATATGGCCCACATATTTTATTTCTGTTTTTTTGAATTGTAATTTATCTTTGTTAAATTTAATGTTTAGCGCTTTAGCCCTATCTACTAGTTTTTTTAATACTCTGTCATGAGATGTTTCATCTGTAGTGGCAATTAATATATCGTCAAAGTAAATTATGATGTTTTCATCATCTATATCCCCAAAATATTTTTGATTTAACTTTATAAATATTTCGGGGGCTGTTGCAATTCCAAAAGGAAGTCTGTTGAATTTGAAATAGCCAAACGGTGTACTGAATGCACATAGGTCTGATGATTTACTATCAAGTTTCACATGCCAAAATCCCTTTTTAATGTCTAACACTGTGAATATTTTTTTATTTATTAGTTTAGAGCGGATTTCTTCAAATGTTGGAATCAAATAGTTATCTCGTTTTAATGACTTATTAAGTTCTGATGGATCTATGCAAAGTCTCAATTTTTTATCTGGTTTTCTTATTATCACGAGGTTGCTAGCCCACTCTTTGGGTTCCTCAACTTTAGATATAATTTTATGCTTTAGTAATTTATTAAGTTCTACCTGTACATCTTTATATAATGTTTGAGGTAATCTCCTGGCAGGTTTGATAGATCCTTGACTATTGGGGTTTATTTTAATTGTATGTTCGCCCGGGAATGTTCCCATCCCTTCAAAAATACTACTATTATCTATCAAAAAGTTGTCTTTTTGGCTAGTGCACTGTGTGATCATGCTGATACACTTTTCGTGTCTTTTGATTAGATTAAATTTCTCACATGCCTCTAGACTCAGTATA
The DNA here is from genome assembly GCA_027563435.1 of Nasonovia ribisnigri. Classification (NCBI taxonomy): domain Eukaryota; kingdom Metazoa; phylum Arthropoda; class Insecta; order Hemiptera; family Aphididae; genus Nasonovia; species Nasonovia ribisnigri. Next base: position 4,187 of record JANEHU010002267.1, read on the forward strand.
GGTATGGTACTATTATTTATTATTAAGAATGTCACCCATGCCATAATATTATTAACTACACACTTTAATCTTATTGAGCCTAATGGCATGAATTTATATCCACCATAAGCCTCAAGTTTAATAGTTGTACTGTTCCAGCATTTATTTATATTAAGTGTTTTATATACATTCAGAGGTATTAAATTAACTTGAGAACCGATGTCTAGCTTAAATCTAATATAGTTATTTTCTACCTTAATTTCCTCGAACCATGGTTGTTGAATGCTATGTGTCTGGGGCACAATGATTTCACTGACTCCAAACAAGCTGTCGATCGCTGCACATTCTTCATCTGCACATTCTTCATCTGCTATTTCTTGAACCATTTTGTTCGATCGGCATACATTTGCGAAATGGTTGGGTTTAGCACACTTCTTGCACTGTTTCCCAAAGGCCGGACAGCTTCTTGCTGGATATTGTGTGCCGCATCTGCTGCAATGGAAGTTTGCTTGTGTAACTTTATTTTTATTTGTATTATATTTGTTTTTTCTTTTTATTGCATCGACATGGGGATATTCTGACTCTTCTTTTTCCCCTTTGTTTATTATTTCAATTTGATGTTTGACATTTTCCGATTGTTTAAGGATTTCTATAGTTTTTTCTAATGATAAATCAGACTTATTGATTAACTGTTCTTGGAGTACTACATCTGATGAATTAATAATAATTTGATCTCTTATGATAGAGTCTGTGAGTTGCCCATATTCACACGATGCTGCTAATAATTTTAATTGTGTGATGAAGTTTTCTAGTGATTGTCCGTGTTGGCGTTTGTATTTAAGAAAATTAAATCTTTCAAATACAATATTTTTTTTCCTAGGCAGTACTCATCGAATGCCGCAATTACTTTTTGAAATATTGGGACTTTCTTCTCGTCATAGATTTGTTTTTCAGTAAATGTGTTACATTGTTACATAGAATGTTTATCAATACATACATATTATGTACATATGTACACACTTATATACATACATACATACATATATACATATCTATATGGGCAGGGGTTTGACTGTCTAAGGGCAATGAATATTGAAAATTTAAAAACAAGCAATAACATGATCCCTTCATCAATTACATTTTGCATATTACAAGACAAAATTATCAGTATTAGTAATTATCAACTCTAACGTTATTCCAAAATTACATACATACATTTTTTGGGGACTTAAAAATGTGGGATCTAAGGCAAGTGCCCTCAATGCCCACTATTTATAAGAATATTATTATATGAAAAATTACCATAAACATTTGTAACCAAAATCTTACAATGTAGTAAGATTATATTCAGGATTTTTATAGAAAAATGTCTACCTCCTTTCTAACCCTTTATATTTTAAAAGTGTTTTCTATAGGTACATACTTTGAGCTTCATCTTCCCAGTTCAATTCTCGTTCTAAATAAGAGTCTGCAGCATGAGAGCATTGAATGAGGAACTCTTTCAGGGTTATTATACCAGCCGTTAAAAGGTTCGTGGAATTTCTTATTCTCACTGAATTTAAAATATATTTAAATTTAGAGGACCTTGTTGTTGGCACACCCTTAGCCAGTTGCTGTACAATGGTGTGTTGCTTGGTGGTTATATTATTCAAATGTTCTATATGACCAAAACATTTTTATTAGTGATTTAACATAAAAACAAACACACAGTACCTAATCCTTTAATAAAAATTAATAAATTATATTAAAATTGAATGTAAAATACTAAAATACTATAATCACCAAGTTTTAACATTTAATTACACAACTTTTATTACTAACCTAGAAATGTCCACAGGTTTGGATGCAGTACCTGAAAAGCTTGCTTTAGGGACGAATGAAAACTTTCCACGTTGTTATTTGTACGGCGTCAATGTAGATTTATATTTTAAACATTTTGAACTACAAATTAACTGTGTTTTTGACGAAATTTGAACTTTAAATGCTTATAAAAAATAACCATGATGCCTATCATAATAATATTCATTTTTTTTTCTCCAATTATTTTTAAAAGCACTGAGGATCCTAAAAGTACCAACTAGATCCAATTTGCTTCCAAAAACATACACTGGGCATCGAAGCCTATGATCAGAGCATTTTTTCTACCAGAAAAGTTGTAAAGTTACAAATATTTTAAAATACCTCAAATAAACGTCTGAAATTAGACTGAAAAAAGACTGGACAAAATAAACATAAAATTGTAACTAATTTTCAAGCCAACAATTAAACTTCACAACTTCAGTGTGAAGTTTGTAAGTTTGTATAAGTATATTTAATAACGAAATTATAGCTCTTAAATATATTTATTATTTTAACGTCATAAAAATCTTTCAAATTCATTAAAAATATATACGTCATTGGTGTCGATTGACGTTCACGTATCGTTCAATAAATATGAACGTGAACGCGGCGTTGAACAACGTTCTTTCCAAAAACTTCATAACAAAATATATTTACCTTACAGTCTTTATAAGGTTTTTTCTTCTCAGTCCGAGAGATGTTTTTAATATGTGCAATTCGAATGTGCTGCGCTTGACTATATTTGTTATAAAATATCTTTGAACACTGAGAACATTTCTAAAATATTCAAAATATAAACATAAAATTAGTTACTGACATCAAAAAGTATATACAACAAATAGGTACTGCAGTAAAAATTCTAATTAACTTACAAAAGAATCACTTTTGCACTTATGTAGAATTTCTATATGACGTATTAAAATGTCTTTGCGGTTGAACTTTCGATTACATTCATTGCATTCCTACAAATTTAAAACAAATAAATTTGTATCAAGAAAAAATTATATCAGAAGTTTCAAGTTATAACTCTTGTCTCTTAAATACTTACGAATTTATTGTCAACGTCTTTATTTTTTTGGTGTTGAGTTGATTGATGTCGGCTTAAATTATATTTTTTGGTAAAATTTGCATTACATTGTTTGCAAACAAAAGACATATTATACAAAATAATTAATACTATACGTATATTACTTAAACTTTTAATAATTTTATGACAACTATACACTAGCAATAAAATAAATACCTGCAGCATTAACACTAACAGATACTACAGACTACACTAATACAAATTGTGTAGGACGATATATGATGGTAATAATAATAGCAAGACAGGTATTGACCCATATTCGGAGTGACATTTGATTGTAATAAAGATCATTGATATTAAACTATTAAAGATACAATTATATACAACGCGGGAATTCCTATAATTTTTTTTTTTTGTAAGACGTGTTAGAATTATCATTTTTAATTTTTTTTTAGTAATAAGTAATTAAGTATAATAATTTAGATTTAGGATATAAAAATTACAACACTCAATTGTATTATTTACTTGTATTAATAAATAATAATAATGATTATAATATTTAAATTCACGCGGTAATTATTTGAATGTTATCTTATCACCGACGTAGATATAGAATAAATGCGTGAACAACAGTGGCTCCGCAACAGTAATACTTACCACCGGAACTATGGCATTTGTAGGCTCGTTGGTTGACCATGTACAGTAAAACATTCGGGTCCCTTCCTAATTGTAGTGTTTTGAGGTTGGTAGTATTGATTAACCTCAATTAATTTTTGTATTAGATATTAAGTCATAAATATTAAACAGTAATGAATTGTTTTAATTATGAAATTAACTTATTATTCATTTTATAAGTAACCATAAGTATCCAAAAGCATCCAGAGTCTTAGAGACATTACAAATTGGCGACGAAGCTATTCGGATTCTACGCAAAAGGTGCGATAATGGTTATTGATTGTTCAGGAAAATATTTGACAGTTACGATGTCTACGGCGGATGATTCTCGAGGTGCATCATCAAACCAAGGTGGAACAATCATGCAAAAAGGTTCTTTTGTTGGACAAATGAGCCAAATTACTGAATTTAAATTGGAAGAAGATGATTTTTGTGCATGGATAGAAAGGTTTGAGCTGTATATTTTGTTAAATGAAATTAATAAACATAAAAAGAAATTAATGTTCTTAACGTTGCTGGGAAATAAAGGCTATTCGTTGATGAGAGATTTGTGCACTCCAAAGAAACCGGTAGATAAAAGTTATGATGAATTAAAATTGTTATTATTAAATTACATTCATCCTAAGCCTAATACGATTACCGAACGGTATAAATTCAAAGAACGTAAACAGTTATCGGAGGAAACGATAGTTCAATTTATCACTGTAATTAAAAAAATGTCTGAACACTGTGATTTTGGGTTGACTTTGGACAATATGTTGCGCGATCAATTAATTTGGGGACTCAGAGATCAACATATTAAAAAAAGGTTGTTGTCTGAAGATGATTTGACATTCAGAAAATGTGTTGAGTTGAGTCTAGCTATGGAAGCTGCTAATAATGATGTCAGTCAGTTGGATCAACGGGTTGAATCAATCAAGTATCAAAAGCAGTCCAAGTTCAAGCAGAAAAGTCAACAGAAAAGAAGTGGATCTTTGGAACAAGTTGTCAGTAAGAAAGATGGCAGTAATTATGTTGGGAAGAAGTAAGTTGTTTGTTATTGTTGTGGTACTCAGGGTCATACTAAACCTGTAAGCATAAAATGTTAACATGTTTAAATTGTAAAAAAGTTGGTCATTTAAAAAAGGTATGTAAAGTCAAAATGAAAGTAAATCATCTAGACCAGGGTAATGATAATTTAGATTTAAATTGTTTATATAATTTAGATACAATAGATGTGAATTTTGTTAAGCCTTATACTGTTAAAATTAAGGTTAATGAAAAAAATATTGATTTTCAAATAGACACAGGGTCTGGTATATCAGCAATATCTTTTAAAGATTTTAAATATTTTAAAATAGCTGAAATTAATGATATTAATAACTCTGATGTGAGTTTAAAAGCATATAATAATTCTGTTATCATTCCTTTGGGCTATTTTATAGTTGATGTTAAGGTTGAGAATTATTCTAAAAAATTAAAACTGTATGTTATTGAAAATGGTGGTCCTCCTATAATTGGAAGAGATTGGCTTGGGGAGTTTAACATTTTTTCTTCTAAAATTGACATTAATTCAGTAGCAAACGAAGATATTAGTAAGTTGTTTCCTTCGGTATTTAAGGATACTTTGGGTTGTTTTAAACATAAGCAATTTGAATTGTATTTAAAAGATGATGTTGTTCCTATTTTTTGTAAGCCAAGAGTTTTACCTTTTTCTCTTAAAGACAAAGTGAGTGAGGAATTAGATAGATTGGTCAAGGAAGATATATTGGTGGCAGTTGAAACGTCTGAGTGGTGAACTCCAGTTGTGCCAGTTATTAAATCTGATGGGTCGATCAGGCTATGTGGTGATTATAAGGTGACACTTAATACATTTTTAAAAGTGGATAGATATCCAATTCCAAGAGTAAATGATTTAATTAGTATATTTCAAGGAGCTAGATTATTCTGTACTTTAGATTTATCTCAAGCTTACCAACAGTTACCGTTAAGTACTAATAGTCAAAAACTCACAACCATTTCTACGCATAAGGGATTATTTATGTATAAGAGATTACCTTATGGAGTAGCTTCGGCTCCTGGGATTTTACAAAGAGAAATGGAAAGTATGTTAAGTGGTATAGAAGGAGTTGGTTGTTTTTTTGATGATATTGTTGTTTCAGGTATTGACAAGCCAGAGGTAAATGATAGGTTACATAAGGTTTTGAGGAACCAATTGCTTTTACTTCAAGAACTTTATCAAAAAGTGAACAAGGATATTCACAAATTGATAAAGAGGCTCTTGCCTTAGTATATGGTGTTAAATATTTCCATCAATTTTTGTTTGGTAGGAAATTTATATTAAGAACAGATCATAAGCCATTAATTAGTATTTTTGGTGAGGGTAAAGGGATTCCTACAATGGCAGCTCATAGGTTACAGAGGTACGCTATATTACGGATATTCTTTTACAATACAATTTATCAAAGGAGTAGATAATGGAAATGCTGATGCGTTGTCTCGGTTACCATTAAGTATATCGGATAAAATTAATTTTGAAGAATGTGATAATTTTTTTATTAATTTAATAACAACTAACATTAAATCAGTATCAGATTTAGATATTTGCTAAGAAGTTAAAAGAGATTTGGTTCTTAAAGAGGTTTTTTTAAAAGTTTTCACTGGCAAATGGCCAGATAATACTAAAAATATTTCTGATGAGTTGAAACCTTATTATTATAGAAAGAATGAGTTAGCAATTGAACAAGGATATCTTATGTGGGGTCATAGGTTGGTGATACCAACAAAGTTCAGGAAAGAATTGTTACAGGAATTACACAGTACCCATTTAGGGATAGTAAAAATGAAATCTCTTGCTAGATCTTATGTGTGGTGGCCTAAAATTGATGATGATATTGAAAAAATAACAAAAGAATGTGAAAAATGTTTAGCAAATAGTGATAGTCCGCCTAGATCAATTTTACATAGTTGGCCTTGGCCAGAGGGTCCTGCCCAACGTATACATTTAGATTTTATGGGTCCAGTAAATGGTAATATGTTTGTTTGTATTATTGATGCTTATTTTAAATGGATTTTTATTAAATATATGAAGAATATTACATCATTTTTGACAATTAAAGTATTAAAGGAATATTTTTCTTTGTGGGGTATTTCTAAAAAATTGGTCACAGATAATGGTCCATCTTTATGCTCTGCAGACTTTGAATTATTTCTAAAAAATAATGGAGTTTATCATATTAAGACGTCACCTTACAATCCATCATCTAATGGTGCTGCTGAAAATTTAGTCCGTACGTTTAAAAATTATTTAAAAAAATGTTCACAAGATTCAGATATAGATATAAATATCTATAAGTTTAATTTATCGTATAATAGTTCAAAACATTGTGCAACAGGGGTCAGTCCAGCGGAATTGCATTTGGGTAGGAAATTATTTACTTCATTTGATAGGCTACTTCCTTATGCAAAAAGTAATTATAATAAAAGTTTAGTAAATGCAGCTAAAAATTATAGAGGTGGTAGAGTAAAACAGTTTCATATTAATGATAAAGTGATGTGCAAAAATTATGGAAAGGGGGATAAATGGCTACCAGGAGTAATTTATAAAATCTTATCTCCAGTTACATATTTAGTAAATATGAATGGGGTAGGTGTGTGGAAACGCCACATAAATCAAATCATTGAGAGAATAGAGTCTCAGGATAGAGTGTTAATAGTACCTACTCAAGGAAAAGAAATTACTGATGTATGCAGTAGTGATTCTGTTGGGGGAAAGGTTAAGGACTTACAAAATGGTGAAGGGTTAGTTATGGAAAAAGAGTTGGAGCCAACCAGTATTATTAGACGTAGTGTCAGGGAAGTCAAACCCCCTAACCGTTTGAATTTATAGTTATGTTATTGATATTGTTTTATATTATTTTATTATATTGTAACAAGGAACATAGTTATGTTATTGATATTGTTTTATATTATTTTATTATATTGTAACAAGAAACATAGTTATGTTATTGATATTGTTCTAATATTATTTTATGATATTGTTTTATTATTATTTAAAAAAATTGTTACGGAGGATCTGTAGTGTTTTGAGGTTGGTAGTATTGATTAACCTCAATTAATTTTTGTATTAGATATTAAGTCATAAATATTAAACAGTAATGAATTGTTTTAATTATGAAATTAACTTATTATTCATTTTATAAGTAACCATAAGTATCCAAAAGCATCCAGAGTCTTAGAGACATTACACTAATAATCCAAAAGCTATTTAAATTTAAAGATAATATTAAGGTCAATATATTTTGTTCTTCATTTTATCATTTTTCAAAATTTTATTTATTGTATTTTACCTATAAAAATATGTAAAGAACCTTGGAAGCTGAACATTATTAGCTTGAGCATACATTATTATGTCTTCAAAACCCGTTTCTATTTGATGCTCTGGTAATAATGCTAAAGCTGCTGTCATTTTGACACACATTTTTGCTGCCATGTTCTGTTTAACATAACGTGTGTAACCCAACTTTTTAATGTTCTTCTGTAGACTCTAAAAGTATTAAAAAACATTCAATTTTTCAACTAACTTTTTTATCCAAACAATTAATTTATAAAATATGCAGTGTTAAAAAATGTGTGTATGTAACTGCAATAAATTTCAAACCTGTATGTAATGAAACCAACAAGAAAATAGGTTTGCTTCGGGATAAACTGCTGTAAAAGCATTCCGGAGGCCTGTCTCAAAATCAATCATTATCGTAGTTGGTCTTACAGAAGGGAATTTCATTTTAAATCGCTCCAACACCTTCTTGTATGAAGTTTCGGTCTTAGCTTCCATCAAAACAAAGCAAACAGGGATGGACTATGTTGAAAAATGTAAGTAATTATTTATTCAAATTAGTTTAAAATATATATTTACTCACATGATTTGTAAAATTAGATGTATAATGAAAAGTTGCCTACAATGTGGATTAGATGGCACAACTTTAAAAGTTCCATCGGCATGCAACTCTGTACCGCCTTCATGAACTATAGAGTTAATGAGGTCATGGCCAGCAAACATGACATTGAATTTACCATCACTATCCACAATCCATTCCTGGTAAAATGGTTGATTGCTACACTGATATCTGTTAGTCATATTCATTATATTCACCAAACAAAAACAGAAATTATGAATTGAATTATATGATATTAATTAAATAAATCTTTAATATTACTTGTTAATATTTAGATCCAAATATTCTCCTAGCTCACGTAAAGTAGATGGCAGAGGTGGAACATGCTGTCTACGAGCTTGACGCATTGATGATTCTGCAGTGGGCCATGCATAAAGTACAGCTGCATTTGGATTCCTATAGTAGTATTTTATTAATAAACTCTATTTTAGATTAAACAAGGTTCAATCAATTCAATCAACTCAGAAACAATTTGAATCTACTAAAATCTAACAAAATATGCTTTCATAGTTCCTATCCATTATAAATCATATTAATTAATACAACTAAAAATTCAAAATAATTATACTGAATTGATTCTTCATCATAAATGGTTTTCAGTGGCTTGGTTTCATTTCTTGTCCTGTCTACCAGAACACTTCTAAATTGTTTTTTGAGATCAATATTAATAGAATTAATATAATTTCCTTCGTGGGTATGGGGCTTTTTTGTTATAACTGTACCATTGGCCAACATAATTGCTGTACCTTTGCAATATACATTAGGCGTAGCACATATGTAATAACTGCAAATATTAATAAACTAATGTTGTAATTACTAATTAAATAGTGGTATTTAATTTTATCCATTTACCGTTTGCCTTCACGAGTAGTCTTAGTGCAATTGTAATGGAATCCTTCGTGGTCCATTATACTCATATAATAATGATTAAAAATTTAAATTAAGAACAGCACTGTTTAATAAAAACACCAACGTTAAACAGTGATGAATGATTATCAATTATTTGTTGTAAATTTTTATTATTTTTCTATTAATATCTACATTTCTCAAAATAAACTTGTGTGTGTATTTTGAGTAGATACTAAAATGATAATTGTAATCACACTAAAAAAATGAGTTAATTATGTAAATTTAAATATTAATTATTTGTATATTGATAATAATCATTAAATAAGTACTTTTTTACCTACAAGCTTGGTTCAGTCAACTTATTAATGACTTACAAGCAGTTTATCCACAAGGGGAGGTACTTTACATACTTTATGTATGTACAGACAAATGTTTATGGATGGATCTGAAGAGGATGAAGTTCCATTCGTACAAGTTCCAGACAACCTTCATGAACTCTGTTGTAGTTGTCAACACTGATATTGTTATTATTATTATGTATACACACACGCGCACCGTCAACCGTCATGTCTCCCAGCATTCTCTCTGTATTTTGTATTCGTTGTAAGTTATAACATATATTAATAAAACTACATAAAACATGGCGCTGTGGCTAGAACATGTTTGTCTATTGCTATAATTTGTAAATACACTACAAACTCAAAATGGATTCAAAAATACCAAAAGAAATGAACTTCAGCGGCAATATTGAAGCAAATTGGAAAAGCTGGAAACAATGACTGTCATTATACCTACTAGCAAGTAATAAAAACACGTGTTCGGACGAAACAAAAACGGCGATATTACTCACGTTACTTGGAGAAGAAGGCATCAATATTTATAACACATTTACTGAAAAACAAATCTATGACGAGAAGAAAGTCCCAATATTTCAAAAAGTAATTGCGGCATTCGATGAGTACTGCCTAGGAAAAAAAATATTGTATTTGAAAGATTTAATTTTCTTAAATACAAACGCCAACACGGACAATCACTAGAAAACTTCATCACACAATTAAAATTATTAGCAGCATCGTGTGAATATGGGCAACTCACAGACTCTATCATAAGAGATCAAATTATTATTAATTCATCAGATGTAGTACTCCAAGAACAGTTAATCAATAAGTCTGATTTATCATTAGAAAAAACTATAGAAATCCTTAAACAATCGGAAAATGTCAAACATCAAATTGAAATAATAAACAAAGGGGAAAAAGAAGAGTCAGAATATCCCCATGTCGATGCAATAAAAAGAAAAAACAAATATAATACAAATAAAAATAAAGTTACACAAGCAAACTTCCATTGCAGCAGATGCGGCACACAATATCCAGCAAGAAGCTGTCCGGCCTTTGGGAAACAGTGCAAGAAGTGTGCTAAACCCAACCATTTCGCAAATGTATGCCGATCGAACAAAATGGTTCAAGAAATAGCAGATGAAGAATGTGCAGATGAAGAATGTGCAGCGATCGACAGCTTGTTTGGAGTCAGTGAAATCATTGTGCCCCAGACACATAGCATTCAACAACCATGGTTCGAGGAAATTAAGGTAGAAAATAACTATATTAGATTTAAGCTAGACATCGGTTCTCAAGTTAATTTAATACCTCTGAATGTATATAAAACACTTAATATAAATAAATGCTGGAACAGTACAACTATTAAACTTGAGGCTTATGGTGGATATAAATTCATGCCATTAGGCTCAATAAGATTAAAGTGTGTAGTTAATAATATTATGGCATGGGTGACATTCTTAATAATAAATAATAGTACCATACCTATACTGAGTCTAGAGGCATGTGAGAAATTTAATCTAATCAAAAGACACGAAAAGTGTATCAGCATGATCACACAGTGCACTAGCCAAAAAGACAACTTTTTGATAGATAATAGTAGTATTTTTGAAGGGATGGGAACATTCCCGGGCGAACATACAATTAAAATAAACCCCAATAGTCAAGGATCTATCAAACCTGCCAGGAGATTACCTCAAACATTATATAAAGATGTACAGGTAGAACTTAATAAATTACTAAAGCATAAAATTATATCTAAAGTTGAGGAACCCAAAGAGTGGGCTAGCAACCTCGTGATAATAAGAAAACCAGATAAAAAATTGAGACTTTGCATAGATCCATCAGAACTTAATAAGTCATTAAAACGAGATAACTATTTGATTCCAACATTTGAAGAAATCCGCTCTAAACTAATAAATAAAAAAATATTCACAGTGTTAGACATTAAAAAGGGATTTTGGCATGTGAAACTTGATAGTAAATCATCAGACCTATGTGCATTCAGTACACCGTTTGGCTATTTCAAATTCAACAGACTTCCTTTTGGAATTGCAACAGCCCCCGAAATATTTATAAAGTTAAATCAAAAATATTTTGGGGATATAGATGATGAAAACATCATAATTTACTTTGACGATATATTAATTGCCACTACAGATGAAACATCTCATGACAGAGTATTAAAAAAACTAGTAGATAGGGCTAAAGCGCTAAACATTAAATTTAACAAAGATAAATTACAATTCAAAAAAACAGAAATAAAATATGTGGGCCATATTTTCAATGAACAAGGAGTTTCTCCTGATCCAGACCAAATAAAAGCTATAGTGAGTCTTAAGGAACCTACATCGAGAATAGAATTACAAAGATTAATAGGCATGTTCAACTACCTTAGAGAATTCATACCAAATATGTCCAAAATTATCAGTCCTCTCAGAGAGTTACTTAAAAAAGATACAATATGGGTATGGGAAAAGAGACATCACTTAGCTCTAAAAGAATTAAAGGAACTTGTAACAACATCACCAATACTAACACACTTTAATCCAGATAAAGAAATAACCATTCAATGTGATGCTTCAAAGGACGGTTTGGGATGCTGTCTTCTCCAGGACAAAAAACCCATAGCTTTTGCTTCACGTAGCATGTCAGAAACCGAAATATCGTATGCACAAATCGAGATAGAATTTCTTAGCTTAATATTTGCAGCTAGGAAATTTCATTACTATATCTTTGGTCGCACAATAAATGCACTAACTGATCATAAGCCTTTAGTGTCAATCATGCAAAAGGATGTAATAAAAATACCATCAAATCGCTTACAGAAAATGAGACTAAAACTATTAGAGTATGACATTAGATTAAAATATCTGCCAGGAAAAAAAATGCATATAGCAGATCTATTATCTAGAGACTACATGCAAGAGACCTTTACAGAGGAATTTGATACTGGGGCTACGGTGCATTGTATAAATAGATTTTACAACAATAATCTTCTTAATATTAAAACAGAATCTGAATTAGACCCAGTTCTTAATAAGATAGTCGAGTACTATTACCAAGGTTGGCCAAATAGGAAACACATAGATAAATCAGTGCAGCTATACTATAACTTAAGAAACGAAATAATTATTGAAAATGGTATAATATATGTTGCAGATAAAATAGTGATTCCTACTAAGCTAAGGCCCTTTATACTTAAACTGCTACATGAAAGCCATTTAGGATTAAATAAAACAAAATTAAGAGCAAAACAAATTATTTATTGGCCTGGGATGTTTAATGAAATTGAACAATTTATAAATAATTGCAACACTTGCAATAAATTTCAAAATTCAAATAAAAAAAGCCCTCTAATTCCTCATGAAGTTCCAAATTACCCGTATGAAAAGGTATACTCTATTCAAAATGAGATGATGACTCGGCGGCGACCAGTTTTGGTCAGCCGCCGGTCATACTCCCTCCACAAGCATCGATCACGTGACCGAAGCAACGGTAGGGATGTGTCGCGCAAGACGTGGATGTGCGTGTGTGCGTCATGTTAAAAAATACGCGCAATACATTTTAAATTATCCACACACATCGGCAGTCGATTCTAGACTAATTAAAGCTCCCATCCGCGGCGGCGCGTCAAGCGCTACTACGGAACAAAAGCCACGCCCATGCGCACAACTTGGCCGCCGAGTCATCATCTCATTTTGAATAGAGTATAGGAGCAGATATTCTATCTTTTGAGGGTACAGACTATTTAGTTATTGTTGACTATTTCTCAAAATGATTTGATTTAATTAAATTAAAATACAAGACTGCTAGTGAAATAATAAAAAAAAGTAAACAAATATTTAGTACACATGGTATACCAAAAACCTTCATAGCTGACAATATGCCGTTTAACTCAAGTGAATTCATAACTTTCTCTAAAACATGGAATTTCACAGTAGTTACATCTAGTCCCCATTACCCACAGAGTAATGGCCTAGCTGAAAGGACAGTACAAACTAGTAAAAAATTACTTAAAAAAGCCCTAGAAGAAGGATGTGATGTAGAGGCAATGCTTCTAGAATATAGATGCACCCCAATAATCAGTCTGCAAGCATCTCCAGCAGAACTATTATTCAGTAGGATTTTAAGAACTAAATTACCAATAGCTAACAAGTTATTAGAACCCAGACTCCAACATAAAGTACAAACTAAACTAAAAGCATTCCAACAAAAATACAAATCCAATTATGACAAAACAGCTATCAAAAAAGAAACACAATTTAAACCTAATACAAATATATTATTCCAAAATAATAAAGTGTGGTTACCGGGGAAGGTCATAGCTAAGGCAAATGCACCCAGATCATACCTTGTTGAAAACAATAATGGTACAATTATCAGAAGAAATAGTAAACACTTAAAAAATACTAAAAATAATGTTACGGGAAACAGTAAGGAGGGAAACATAGAGGGGAAATCAAAAGTGAATAATAAGTCTAACAAAAGTGTCTTGGTGAAAAAGGTATCAACCAGACCCATAAGAAAAAAAAAAGTACCTAACAGATTTAAAGATTTTGTAATGTAATTTAGCATAAACCATAAAAGCCAATGTAACCTATTATATACCTGTTGAACTGTACTATTATTATGATTATTATATTATGTGTTGTATTATTATTATTATCATCATATTCAAACTGTATTACTAATAATTTTGTATTATAACATTAAATACTATGTAATATTGTATTCAATTATATTTGTAAGAAAAAGAGAGATGTTGTAGTTGTCAACACTGATATTATTATTATTATTATGTATACACACACGCGCACCGTCAACCGTCATGTCTCCCAGCATTCTCTCTGTATTTTGTATTCGTTGTAAGTTATAACATATATTAATAAAACTACATAAAACAAACTCTATCCCCCAGTTGATGAAGAAAACATTTGTACGGTGTGCAGAGTGGCTCAAAGGACACATGCCCTTGTGCCATGCGGACATAAAGCATTGTGTGGGGATTGCGTGACACAGTTAGAAGCCCAACGTTGCCCACTTTGCAATATTGATTTTGTAATGGCATTACGTATTTGGTAACATGAAAATGGTTTTTTTTTATAAACATTACTAATTTAAATAAAACTATGAATCAAACAAATCACAAAAGTTGAATTTCATGCAACATAATATAGCATAATATACCTATACAATATATTATAAGTACCTATGTCCTATATTATACATTTATACATAATAATAATTATGTATAATATATCTTTGTGCCTTACTATATTTTATAACTCTACTATATTTACATATCTATGTAACATAATGTTTTATTTAACAGCTAAAATATTATGTTAATTTTAGTGCAATACAATACTTACTTGGTGTATTCCTCAAACAGTCGTATTTTATTGATTTTATTTTCCGCAGTCGACTGCATGGCTGGTCTGACTGTCTGAGCAGAGGCCAGTGAGGACCAGTAGACAGTTAGTAGTCTGCAGTCGACTACAGTACTACACCGGTTTTTAGATGACTGATGCAGTCAACTGCGGAAACGAAACCATACTTTTAGTGAAAATATTATAAATACCTACTAGGAATTAGAAATTACACAATGCTTCCACAAATCATATTTCTACGAATCTGTTATCGGGGTATTCCAGAATATTATAATGATTATGGTTTTTAATTAAATTTAGCTAGAAGTATTATAAGTTATAACAGGCTTATCGCCTATCAGGATATAAATATTAATAGTTACATGATGTAAAATTATTTAAGTACGAATAATATAATAATAGGTACGAGTCTACGACCCGCTATTATTAAACAGGTTTTAATTCTAGATAGGCAACAATTTTAAAAAGACATATTTTTCAACAATAATTATACTTTATAATATACTGAAAGAGTCCAACATTTTCATGAAAAGTAATAAAAAAAAAAATAATGACTAGTAAAATTCAGTACGTAGTCGGTATTATGTAAATATATCAAATATATGCATATTTATGTAAAATTCCTCATAAAATGCGAAAAAATGCTGATTAAAAATTTCATTTTTGAAATCGTTAAGTTGTTAAAGCACACAAATCGTATTGAGACTTTCAATATGACCGTAATGCAAGGTGTAATAATTCAATTGGTATTATTGTTTCAACATTTTGGAAAATTTCAAATAAATTTTATATTATTATATTATATTATGTACTTATATTTTATGTGTATTCTTAACCAGCAAGGAGTTACTATTTTCTCTTTTAAATTGTAATTCAAAAATTGATTTATCATATTATCTTATTATTACCATCTTATATTACAGAAGTCCATGTGCATAAGGTCTCAAGGTAAGTAATACTTACAAAAATGAGTAGGTGTTTAAAATGTAGTATTCTCATTACATGCACACTCTCCAAATTGTCAATGCGAGGTAAATGTTTTGAATGTAAATTACTTTTACAAATATTTAAATAGTAGCAAGAGCTTCAGCTTAAACAAATGTCATGGGCACCTATGTACTTATGTAACTCCTTACCATCCTTAAAAACTTAGGGGCAACTGCTCACTCGGATATTGGAACCGAGTGGTCAATAGTGTTATATTACCTTATAGATTTTTAATTTTACTACAGTGTTTTGTCTTGTTTATCTGTAGGTCTACCTTATTGGTTATTTTTTTAATAGATTTTAAATGCAAATTATCAAAGCTACTATAATTATTATGCATTAATTGTAATGTTTTTCCTATTTGCTGTCATGATTTGTACATATACCTATATGGAGTTACATGTTATTTTTATTTTTATTTTATTTACAATACGGGACGAACCCTTTAGTACATGAATATAAAAGTATAATATAATAGTTTTAATAGTTTATGGAAACGTGGCTCAATATCAGAGAGAGAATGAAGGGTCAGTGTTGGCAATGCGCATAAGACGGATGATTGGTGAGTTAAGATAGTAGTTTGAGAAAGAGAAAGGTATATGAAATGGAACAGATGATCGTGTACGGCGAGAGGGGACATTAAATGAGACATGAGATAGTAAATCAGGACTGTCAATTTTAGATGAAAGAAGATTGGATAGAAATGTCAGGTTAGCTGAATGACGACGATCGGTGAGGCTTTCTAAGGAAAAGAGGTGTTGGATTGGTGTGTAATCGTGGGGTGGACAGACTATCTTTAGTTTGTAAGCAGCTTGACGGAGGAATTTTCGTTGAACCCTTTCTATCATGCTACGTGCGGAAGCGGCGGACGGGTCCCAGAGGACGGAACCATACTCAAGGATGGGACGGACTAGGGAGCAGAAAAGAGTTTTTAGAGGGGAGAGCAAGTGGAAATCAGAAGAGACACGGTTTATGAAACCAAGCAGTTTAAGAGCCTTACAACATATTATCTGAATATGCATATTAGGGCACAAGTTCCGTGTGAGAGTAAATCCTAAATCCTTTACATAATTATTACAGGTGGTTAAGGCGGTATTGTTTACGGTGTAAATATGCTCGATTACAGCATTAATACGACTAAAAGTCATTACTGAACATTTAGCTATATTAAGAGCTAGCCCCAAAGATTCACCCCACGCAACTAATCGTTGAAGGTCGTTTTGAAGAAGGTGACAGTCAGAGATGGATTTTATACGGAAAAAGATTTTCATATCATCAGCAAAGATAAGGAGTTTGGCATGCTGGAGGACGGAGACCGCTAAGTTTACGAATAGAGCAAACAGGAGAGGAGAAAGAACAGCACCTTGTGGTACACCTGAGGAGGGGGTAAAACGGTCCGAAGAGGTGGAATCAACAGTTACCATTGGATCCTATTTGTAATGTATGAGCGAAACCAGGAAATTAATGGTTCGCCAATTCCTATGGAGTCTAGAGTAGACATAAGATGATTGTGATCAACACGGTCGAAGGCCTTGGAGAAATCTGTGTAGATTACATCTACTTGGCAATTATCGCGAAAAGAATCATATATATATGAATGTAGACTAAGGTTACAAGTAAGAGTTGACCTACCAGGACGGAAGCCATGCTGCTCATCAATTAGGATATGATTCAAGGGAGAACGAATCGAATTAAGAACAAGCGTTTCAAATATTTTGGATAAATGTGGGAGGATAGTTATGGGGCGATAGTTTGAAACATCAGTTGAATCACCAGACTTAAGTATGGGTCTAATAGAGCCAAGTTTAAGTGCAGACGGAAAAATACCTGAGTCGATAGAACGCCTAAACAATAACCATAATGGTTCTGCAAGAACAGATCGAAGTTTGTACAAGAAATCACCCTGGATACCATCAGGACCAACAGATTTAACATTGCGAAGGGAACATAAGCATTTGTAGACGTCACTGATCGAAAAATAGGAATTTGACGGGAGCGGAAAGAGGCAGATAGGATGTGGTGTTTGGGATGGAGTCGGTGAAGGCTGGGTGAACACAGAGGAGAAGTAAGTAGCAAAAAGGTTAGCAGTGTCGGGAAGAGATGTACTTTGCTTACCTTGTAGTGAAACACATGAAGGTATAGATTGAGAAGAGCGGTTTTTTCTGATAAAACTCCAAAAATATTGAGGGTTGTGTAATAGGGAGGATTCAGTACGAGAGACAAAATTGCGGTAGCATTGTTTGGAGATGAATTTAAATTTAGCGTGAAGAAGTGAAAAATGCTTGTAATCTGATAATAGCTGGGATGACTTAAACTTGGCATGAGCGCAAGACTTAGCAAACACAAGTTCTTTGAGCTCCTTAGTGTACCAAGAGGGGAAAGTTGAGGGACGAAAAGAGATTTTCGGAACAAAAGTTAAAATTGAATAATGGAGAGCATCAAGGAAGACAGACATGGAATCATCAGGGGAGTATGACAGAAATGTACCTTTCCAATTGAAATAGTTAAAGAAATTGGTGATTTGCATGTAATCAGCCGTACTAAAGTTATAAAATGATTTGAGGGAAGCAGGTAGAGGAGCATGAATGGGGAGATTTATAGAGAGTAAGAGAGGTGGATGGTACGTGTCAGCAGGTACTACAGGGTCAAGAGCATGTTTAACTGTTATGGAGTTAAGGTTAGAGAATATGAGATCGAGAAGAGATTGGTGAGAATTTAGTATGTAGTTATGTTGGAAGAATCCATGAATGGCGAGTCTTTCAGGAATGGCAGTATATTCAGAGATTGTTTGCGATAGGAAACATAGGCCATGTACATCATTTGACCATGAAATGAATGGAAGATTATAATCACCAGTGAGGATAAAACTATGGTTTGGGTAGTTTTGAACAATAAAATCAATTGTGTTTAGATGAGTAGTATAAAGCTCAATGGGTGACGAGGGTGGTATATATACACTGCTAATTATAATATTCAAGGAGTTAAGAGAGAAGCGGACAAATATTTGCTCAACATTATTATAAGGTACAATAAGGGGGGAAGAATCAATGTCTTTACGAACAGCTACCAACACACCACCACCGCGATTAAAGGAGCTGGTTTGTGGAGACCTGTCGCATCTATATATATTGTAATTAGCGAGACCAAGCTCAGAAGAGTAAAAACTGTTAGTGAGCCAAGTTTCCGTAAGAACAATAAAGAAATAGTTAAAACATGAAGTATTACAATTAAAATTTACAAGTTTAGTACGAAGGCCGCGACAATTCTGGTAGAATCCATTGATGTTGTAAGTAATGGGGGTGTTGGCGATGTTTATTTTTGAGGATGATGTTGGACTCGGATGTCGTTTTTTGAACGGGAAATTACGCACGGAGAACGGTTTTTGAACGTGATGGTTAGGTTGTTTTCACCTGCAGCAACTCGACGGTCTAACTCAAGGTGACAGGTACGAAGTGGTAGAAGAGACAAATTTTGGTTTTTAGCTTGACGATAGGACGTTAGAACAGCAGAAGCAGCTTCACAGGAGCCAAAAATAACTTTTAGAGGTCGAGTTGAAAATGGGGTTGGTTTACCAAGTTGAAACGATTTGAATTCAGAGTTTAAATCAGTAGAGAGTTTAGAAAATATGTCGCGTACCGAGACCTTGTCGTCGTTGATTTTAGTAGGGAGATCGCTCGATGTGGATTCAGGTAGACCATACATAATGACATTGAGTTTGCATCGATCACGCTCGGTAAATTCTTGTAAGACATCCGAAATTTGGGTGGATGGGACAGTTGATGGATTTGAAGTCTTTGACTCTAGTGTTTGAACCTTAGATTCAAGGAGGTCAACTTTGGTATGGAGCTCAGAAATTTCAAGTGAGAGCGAATCAAATCGTGAAGTAAGAGTATTGATACTCGTTTTAAGGTCTGGACCTAAGGATTTGTGGCCAGCCAACAATTTATCTTGAAATGATTGGAGATGTTCAATAGCTTTTAAGATGTCATCGTTCGAAGTGGATTTCTTAGAAGTAGTGGAAGCTGTAGAACCAGAACGGGTAGAAGGTGGTGAAGGCCTGGACATAGTTTGAAGTAGACAAGTAGAAGTAGAAAAGAACGAAGTATATGTTGAGGGACAAATGGCGTGTACTACGACACACTGTATAAGTGAAGTTTCTGCGCACACACTGTATACGATGAGAGTGAACGGGTCGTATCTCAAATCGGCAGAAGTACTTACCGGGCGGCGCAATAATGTGGTCCGTGTGTCAGTCGAGCAGATAATAATATAAATAAAACTTACGTATTTACGGCGGCCGTATGTAGAGAGCGAACGGGTCGTATCTCAAATCGGCAAAAGTAATTACCGGGCGGCGCGATAAGGCAGTCCGTGAGTCCGTCGAGCAGATAATAATAAGTAAAAACTTACGTATTTACGGCGGCCGTGTATAATTATGGGGAAATCACAGTAGTTGTCTTTGTGGGGAGAGTTTTGGGCGAATTGACACAAAAATGACACCAATCTAGGGACGCACTTAAAACAAAACAGATAAAACAAAGTACGCAAAAAACTGGCTACTATAAGCAGAAATATGAGCAAAAGAGTCGGGAGCGATTCTATTATGTTACACGAGAATTATTATTATGTTATAATATTATAAGTACCCAATATAGCGAGGCGATTAACTGTAACTATATAAATACAATATAATACCTTTAAAATGACAAACAAAAAAAAAAATATCAAAACAAAATAAAATAGTAAAAGCTTTATTTAAACAATCAATTTCATCATACATATATAAAAATGTGACTGTGCCTTATTGCATTTATAATATCTAAAACAAAAACAATAGTTATGGCTATTTTTTTTCAGAATAGTCAATAGTACATTGATTATTCACTATTCATGAAACCTTTTTCAAGAAATGTAGCTGAAAGTATAGTTAACAAACTGTTATATACTAACATATAGTTTATTGCATAAAATATAATGTATAGGTAGCCGTATAGGTACTTATAGGAAATTACAACCTGTTTAAAATGCTTGTCAGCAATTACGATTTCACAATTAAAATATTTGCGTATAAGTTAAAAATAATTGTTACACTGTTTCTATCTTCTATAGTTCTATTATATTGAGATCTTTAAGTACCTAATAATAATTTTAATAGACATTTTTCTTTTTCATATTGCACAGGAGACAAATTTTGTTTGTTGTTAATTTGTTAAGAAAATTACAGAATGTGATGTTGTAAGTAATAAACAGTAATATGCATATTTAATATTTATGTTAAATCCCTCAAAAGGTGCGAAAATATGCAAACTAAAAATTACATTTTTAAACTCATTAAGTCGAGATTCGAAATTGTACCTCATTCAGCAATTTTTTGAAGCAATTCAATATTGGTCGTATCTTTTTGAAATCTTCGAGGTTCAACGCAGCAAAACCTCTAGATTAAATTTATGTTCTCCAAAAACTCGCGGCTATTCGGCAATTTCTCCTTTTATTGTATTATATATAATCCAAAAAATATATTATTATGTTGGTACATATTAATATATTTCTATTTACCTGTTTATTCATTTAATTACATATAGCCATATAGGTATTGCATATTAAATTTATTTTATAATATCTGATGCGATGAACAAATGCATAGAAACTGTGTTAAAATTCTTAAATATTTAAATATTATAATGTTATTATCTAATAATGATAATCTTAATTTTTGCAAAAAAAGTTTATATACATATATGTTATAAAAGGAATTTTATTATATTTAAAATACATAAACTGGTTAATAATTTTATAAATTACTTATAAATGTACAGATACTGGAAAAATGGATGGTAATAAATAGGTACTTAGGTTTGCCCATTGATAATCAATTTATACATATATAATATATATATATTTACACTTTTGTCACTTTTATATAACGATATGTGCTTTTTTTTTCTTTTTTTCTTTTTAATATTTTTTGTGGCCATTTAGGACAGTAAAAATGGTTAGATTTTCTTCAATAGTACCTTTTCTCATAGGAAAGTAAATCTAGTTGGTACTTTGAGGGGGGTCAAAAGTTAAAATTTCCCAGTAGTTTTCATGAGCGCCGTGAAAAACAAATGAAAAATTAAGGAAAAAACGGGAATTTTTACGGAAAACCAATTTTCGACAAAATCGATTTTGGTTTTTGGTATAACTCTAAAAGAAATGACCGTAGAGACATGCAATTTTGACCGAATGTTTATATAAGCATTGTATACACACCATAAACTTTCAAAATATTTTGACTTATTTTGAGTTTTTTACGGACATTTTCGGCTTCCTATTTTTTTAGTTACTTTTTTTATTAATATTAATAACATTTTATTTATTGGGCCAAAAAGCATGAAAATTGAATTACAAGGCTCCTAATATATTGTTCCAATAGCAGTTTGAAAAATATTAATAATACATAGGCACAATTTTTTTTTATAAGCATTTAAAGATCAAATTTTGACGAATTAAGATCAATTAAAAATTAAAAAAAGATTTTATAGTTAAAAATGTATTAAATCTTCAACTTTTATAGATAAGGATTAAAAATTGAAAATAAGGTTCCCCTTAAATTGGTTATTTATTAATTACTTTATTCACCATAAGATCATCAAATATACTTAGTAATATCATAGGGTGACTGACCGTCATCGCTCAGAATCGTTTTTCTTTACAATGATATTATATCAATGAATTCAAATTTAACCCAATCCGTTACAGTGACACACTTATAACCTACTGTACAGACTAGTGACACCCACTTGCCCACCTTTTTTAATTTTTAAATCATATTTTAAAAACAATGTAATATAGGTAGGTAGATGCTAGTTTATTAATTTATAAAATTTTTCTGATAATAATTATTATATTTTTGAACAAAGATGTGAAGTATAATTTTTTACTTATAACAATAAACTAATAATTACAAACTTATTGAATAACATAGTTATATAATAATAAATAAAAAAATTCTATAACAATAAAGGTTATAAGGTAAATTATATTATTTAATAAAATCTATAAAATATATATTTTTTAAATATCAAATAGTTACACAATACTGAAAACTTAATAATAAATATTTTATCTTTTAAAAGTTTTAAATATTTACCTAATATAGTTTATTTACTTTTTTGTAACTTCTGACGCCACCATTTCTTCAAAGTTATTTTTAAAATTGTCTTTCCTTTCGCAGCCAGCACACAAAACCCGAAACCAGAATAAATGATTCCGGTGCTAATAAGTAATAAGGCTTGGTTAGTGAATAAAAAAGCAATTGGTATTACATAGTCAAAGACTTATTAATTGACTTAAAAATTGATTTATCAAATTTCTTATTTTATTTCATCATTACAGGGATAAATTAGGGTAACCACTTAAAGTTCTTATTGTTTTAGTGTAAAATAAAATATTACTTTTTTTTTTTTATTTATTTATCAATTAAAATTTAAAATTACAATACACAATTTGATAATTACAATACTTGATTATCTATCTCTTTTAAGCGTAGTTTGAGTTAGAGATAGAGAGTGTAACAATGTTATACTAAAAAAAAATCAAATATAATAAAAATTTACAATTATATGGTAATAAATAAATAAATAGTGTACAAGTTTAGTTAGTTATTTAAATAAAAACAGTAATAAAATAACATTATAGAAAAATCAAAATTACAATAAAAATAATGGATTTAGTAGGTATATTATGCTAAACATATTTAAAATTTAAAATTATGATTCAGAATAAAAATAATACAAAAAACAAGATATTTTTCTGACATTATTAAGGCAAATTTCTAGAATGTAACTATCTAATAATAATATATTCAAAATACAATATTAGATCAAACTAATTCTTATTCTAAATACTTATAATCATATTTTTTAACACTATTTTGATACTGATGGATGTTTTTTTTAAGCTCATATGGCATTAAGTTAAAGTACGTGTAAAGTACGTGGGCCCTAAGTAGTACTTTAAGTTGGTGGATTGGAAAAATTAAAATGAAAAAATAAGATCCGATCCGAACCGACACTAAGGACTCCCGTAGACATTTTCAAAGGGGAGGGGCTAGGTATAGGTATATTATAAATATATATAATATATACAAATACACAAATAACAAACAAACATTTTCAAAAAACGGGGCATTTCCCCACTACCCCACTCATCCCCCTGTGGTCACCCTTGACCGAAACTAATTCTGGTTAATAATTGTGACGCCTTACCCATTGAGCCACTAAAATATTTTTCGCATAAAATATGGTTCGGTTTGGATAATGACTAAAAAAACAGGCATGTCAGCACTCAGCACTGATAACACTGCGCATAAAATTGTGATAAAACGTTCCCCAGACTTCGAATAAACCCATAGACCTTAAACTAAGTATATCCTAGTGTAAGGTCCAGGCTCGTACTGGGTAACCGGGCAGATGCACGATGCGCCCTATGAAAATTACAATGCATAATGTGCCCCCACTCATAAAAATTACATTTGCATTAAGGTTTGAAAGAAATTTATTTTTTCTGTAAAAACTGAACAGTTGAAATTTAAAGTTTTAAACCTGACCACATAGGTATTACATTCTCTATGAAATATGTAAGCATATAATTGATAATATATATTATGTGTTGTATAATTTATTAGTAGGTACCTGCCATAAGTATAACATATACGTTAAACCATATGTCCATATAAAGTTACTCGGTTGTAGGTAGATATCCAATATAACTAATTATTAAATTATCAATAATATATAATCAATAATAGGTAGTTTCTTCTGGATATAAATAGTTTTTATTTTTATTTATTCTTTACCCCAAATTACTACGTCGTCGATCGTCGACAGCAATACCCATAGAATACCTATAGATTAGATAGAATCGACACTCGTCGACAATAATAGTTACTGCACTACTAGCGCTCCCGATGTTTGTCGTCCGTACTATTCTTTCAACTGCGCGTAAAAAGTGCAAAAAAATTTGTCGACCCCTAAGAATCTGAACTCGCGACCTCTCTCGTCAACATCAAAACGGGAATCGGGGTTATCCCACTACGCTACAGCGAGATGTTTAATAGAAGTAATTTAATAATATATATTTCACAAATACTTGTTATTACTTATTCTATAAAAACATGAAAATATAACAATGTTATACAATACTTAATATTATAATAATTAGCAATAATGAGCTAATACTAAAATGATATTATAACTTAACTATATACTACTACAGTACTATACTATATAATATAATAAATAATACATTTTATATAAATATAAAACATAATAATAACATAGGTAATAATAATATAAATATCAATATAATTAGGTAGGTAGATAAAAGAAATATCAATAAATAACAAATCTTATTATCATTAATATATTACAATTTTAAAAACTAACATCTTTAGTCAACAGATTATTTCTTACACAGTTCAATAAGTGTGGTGGATCAAATACTGGGAGTATTTCCACATCTTCTATAAGAAAACCAAAGTACTTATTTTCAATATGTTGATGCATGCAGTATCTATTGGTTTCTTCTTTTAACAAATATATTGCAGCTACATTTTTCGCACCCCAGGGCCTAAAATAAATGAAACTTCGTACTACACTATTTTATAATTTCACACAATTTAATATGAGTTCTCCCTCTCTAAAAATAAAATATAAGTTAAAATTTTTTTTTTTTATTTATTTAAAAATTTAACATCCATAGCACCGTAGTAGTGTACTAGTGTAGTACTATACTAGATAATAATATATTATATTTCACTAGGTGGACCAGAATCAGAAAACATTAATTAATAATTTTATTTTGCTGATATTTCATTTATCACAAAATAAGTTTTACTACGGATCTATGGTATACATAATTGATAATAATATTATACTATTTTATTCTGTGATAATATCTTAGTTAGTTCATGGAATCATACAACCACTTACCACAGAGTAACAATAAAATAATAATATTTATAGCTTATAATTATAACATTGATTAAATATACATCATGCTATTATTAGTTTTTTCCCAATGGTATTATCAATGCATTTTATCACACACACACACACACACACACACACACACACACACACATGTAATTTATCAGTTAATATAACCATAGATTAAAATTAAAATTCAAAACTAAAAAAAAATAAAAGTTAATAAAAACCAGTCACAAAGTCTAAATATAACACTAAAATAATCAACACACATTTTCATTTTGTACTGCACTATTCCGATTTCGTACTGCACTAACAGTGTCGTACTGCACACTATTTTAGGCCCTGTCGCACCCTGATCGCAGACAGTAGCAACTATTTTCAATCCAGTTGTTAAAATATTGTAAATTACTTGTTTAATGTACAAGACTAAACAATTAGTTTTTGTGGTTCCATTACAAAAGTAGTAAGCAATTGGTTGCTTCCACTTTTTTTTTATTCCCCTTACCATGAAAACTAGAACATGATCTGAAAATTGTGCCGTGGTTGTATGTTCATTATTGATCTCGAATCCAAATATAATGTCATTTTTTTTATCATAGGTTAACCCAGGTTCCAAAGCCATTTCATCGAAAAGAAGAACACATGTTTTGTCCACTTCTTTCATGATTCTTACTTGACATTTTAAGTTTTCAAAGATATGTTGGTTAATTCCAGGTTGGAAAGGTACTTTGTTCAACAATTTTGACAGGGTCTTGCGTGATGGTAGTGCAAATAATGTGGATAAAAATCTATACCCTTTTGGTGAAGTTTTGTATAAAGACAAAGCTAACACTTTGTCATTAATATCAAATCTTCTACCTTTAGGTTTCTTTTTTTGACATTTTAATTGGGATTCAAAAAAATGAATTGTTGTGGCATTTAATTTAGTAGACAAATATTGAAAATCTTTTCTTTTTGAATAAGTTTCAGCTAATTTCAGACGGTTTTTGAATATGACATTTTGTTTTTTTATTCTTTTAACTTTTTTTTGTAATATTTTGGCTTCATTATACATTTTTCTAGCTTGGGAACATAACTTAATTTGCTTAGTGGCACCAGGTATCAAAAGAGATCTTGCTATTTTCTTGTCTGCAAATAATATAAAATATTAGAGCAAAAATAAAAAAAAGTATATTACTAATGTAATGTAATTATATTCTAAGTATCATATTATATTCATAATATATATATATATTTATTATATATTTATATTTTATATTTACTATATTTATATATATCTATATTTATCTGAATTTAATTTGTATTAAAAAAATGTATATTATTTACCAGTTGAATGGAGAACATTGTTTAAGCCTGTCTTGTCTATAGTTGTGTTTGGAACAGTTTCCTCATGGTCAACATTACACACAATCTCTTTTCTAATGTTACCCAGAGCTATTTTACCAAAATAAAGTATATTTATTTATTATTAATACAAAACAATAATCACCTAAATGGACTTTAATTTATCTGTATTTAATTTGTAATTAAAAAATGTATATTACTTACCAGTTGAATCAAGAACATTATTTGGACTACTCTTTTCAATGTTTGAATCATTGTCAGTATTGCACAAAGCTAAAAACGTAGTATAGAATAAATATATGTTTGTTCATATTAATTGTGTTAACTTTTTAAATATGTAATAACTAATTACCTATTTGGTTAACAACATTGACTATAAATCTGAATATAAAATTCAAGACTGAGCTTTAAAATTTAATTTCAAGGTTTTAAACACAAAAGCACATAAAACACAAACATATAAACATTAAACATGTACATGCAACACAGAATAATTTGTATTTAATTGGTTTAATACTTGGTAAATTTAGTGTTGGTAGAGATTTGCATTTTAAACGTTTTGTTCCTGGACTTTTACACGACAATTCAAAATGTTGTTCACAAATAACAAATTAATTGTATATTTGTGCATGGTTCATATTAGATAAAGTCTCATTTCCAGTACGTACTACCCAAATTTTAAAATCTTCCGGAGACTTTATTAGAAAGCGATGCATAGGGACTTTACGACTATTACAACCTTTCACAATACAATTCTTGGATGGCATTATTCCGTATTAAATTAAATACCCATACAACACAATTTAAGTATGGGATAAATAATTTTCACAGAATATCAGCTATTATGACCTAGGTATATTAGATAGTCTAGGATCGGCAGGACACTATGATTTATAACTTAATCTCTAGATGTAATCATTATTCTATGGATCTAATCTTTATTTTGTGTGTCAACACCACGATTATAATCTTTATTTTTTGATTATAATAACAATTAATAATGGCATAAAATATGGTTCGGTTTGGATAATGACTAAAAAAACAGGCATGTCAGCACTCAGCACTGATAACACTGCGCATAAAATTGTGATAAAACGTTCCCCAGACTTCGAATAAACCCATAGACCTTAAACTAAGTATATCCTAGTGTAAGGTCCAGGCTCGTACTGGGTAACCGGGCAGATGCACGATGCGCCCTATGAAAATTACAATGCATAATTTGCCCCCACTCATAAAAATTACATTTGCATTAAGGTTTGAAAGAAATTTATTTTTTCTGTAAAAACTGAACAGTTGAAATTTAAAGTTTTAAACCTGACCACATAGGTATTACATTCTCTATGAAATATGTAAGCATATAATTGATAATATATATTATGTGTTGTATAATTTATTAGTAGGTACCTGCCTACTATTTGGTAAAATAATCATAGTCATCACATTATAATAAAATACCAATTATCAATGTCATAAATCATAATATTATTGTTTTTTATTTACTATGATAATTTTTATTGTAATTATGATAAGAGATAGTTGAGATTATATTATTATCAAATTTGTCATGGATAGCTGAAGTTTTGTATACGTATTCTTCCATGATATCGATGACGCGCTACTGGTGTCTGTAGTAACAACTAATAAGTTGGGTCATGTTTTATATCTGTGGAGTGCACACCCTCTGGCAATACCTACTATAAAATATATTAGTATTGTTAACTTTTATTTTAAATATTTTTTGATGTAAACAGCTTGAAAACTTTGCTATACTAGCTTTGAAAATGATTGGACATTTTTATTTTTACTACCCCAAAGTACCAACTAGATGATTTTTTCTTTTCAAAGAGGGACTGAAGTCAAAAATCAAAGCATTATTTCTACTCCAAAACTTGATGAGAGACAAAAAAATAAAAAATAAAAAAACATAGGTACATCATTGTAAAATCAATACATTCCTCACTTCTTTCAGAATCTAAAACGATTAAGAGAAAGTGATGCCCACATGTGTTCTATCCGTCTTACAAGTTCATAGTATAGCAAATTTTACGTTCAGCAGATCATGAAGTGAGTTATAAGTATTTTAAAAAAAAAATTACAATTTTAAAATACTTATAACTCGCTAATGTCAGATACTCTGTTATAAATTTACGAATTCTCATCGAATGATTAAATGATTTTCTCGTTTTTTTGTGATTTCATAACTAATAGCCGTAGATATTTCAAATTTTCATCAAATGTTTATTTTTTAACATGATGCAATTTTCAAAATATTTTGCCTTGTCTTGAGAAACTTATATTTATAACGACATTTGTATTTAACATTTTTTTTTTTATCATTTTAATATTAAAACAATTTTTCGTTGGATAAGAAAGTTTTAAAATTTAATACAAGGTTCCTCACCAGTTGTTATAAGCAATTAAAAAAAAATATTTAAGTTACGAACGCACGATTTTTACAATATAATATTATTATATAAGTATTTAAAGTTCGAAATTTGACAAATTTCATCAAAATCTCGAACAATTTTTGTCGTTACAAATTTCTAAAATTTTCAGTTTTTATAGCAAAGGATTGAAAATGTAAAACAAGTTTTCTAATAAATAGTTCATACAGTCACCTTGGCTTAAAACCAAATATTAATTATTCTTACAACATATACTATATAGGCTGACTGACAGATCATCTCCGTACAGAATTGTTTTTCGTGTACACTGTACAATGATATTAACATTGAATTCGAATTTAACACCTTACATTCTAGCAGGGGCGTCATTTCAGATTTTAAAAGGGTGGGGCAATTGATTAAATTTGCCGACTTCATAATATTTAAAAAAATTATGGTTATCTTTATATTTAATATTGTTGAATTTAAGGATTATGTTTGTAGATCGATCTGGACAAAAATGACTACAGTAATATTTACTAAACGCATGACGTACACATAAGAAATATTATAATGTAGTGCCGACAGTATGCTAAAAATCGGCCTTATATACAAGTGACCTATTGACCTAAGTCTCACGCCACTGTTTAACAATATCTGATTCGCTAATAAATATATCGCATGATATGGCGTGATTTTGCACATTATTAATAGCAACGATGTTGTCGTTGTTGCACAATATGATGGTACTTTATACAATATTAAATTATATTCAACACACCCCCGTAATTAATATTTTCTACAATAAAGAATTAATGCAATTTAAACAATGATAGTTTTTCCCTTAGTTTTTCAAATCTATCTTTTGGAAGTGGTTTAGTAAGTATGTCTGCATATTGTTCTTCCGTCTCAATGAACTGTAGTTT
Organism: Nasonovia ribisnigri; assembly: GCA_027563435.1. NCBI lineage: Eukaryota > Metazoa > Arthropoda > Insecta > Hemiptera > Aphididae > Nasonovia > Nasonovia ribisnigri. The sequence goes on from JANEHU010002267.1 coordinate 34,836, forward strand.
AAATAAGTTTTCTTCAAACTTTTCCCTGATGAAGTGGTATCTGACATCGATGTGTTTAGGCCTTTTGTGAAACTCTGGATTTTTCACTAGTCGAATTGCACTTTGATTGTCCACGTATACTGTTGGTTGATCGTACTCTATGTCATTGTTGATTTCCTTGACCAATCTGTTGATCCAAACCAATCCTTTGACTGCTTCACATGCCGCGATATATTCGGCTTCAGTGGAACTGAGTGTCACTATGGATTGCGTTTGCGCTTGCCATGACACCGTAGACAGCCCCAGCATGAACACATGACCTGAAGTTGACCGTCTTGTCACTAAGTCCCCTGCATAGTCAGAATCTGAATACACACTTAAGCACAGATTTACGTTAGATTTATAGTATAGACCAAAGTTTGTTGTTCCTTTTACGTATCGAATTATACGTTTAACCATAGTCCAATGTACCGACGTTGGATTATTTAAAAACCTACTAACATAGTTTACAGCGAATGCTATATCAGGCCTCGTGACTTGTGATAAAAATAATAAGTTTCCCACAGCTTGCCTGTATGGAAATTGATTATCACTCGTTGTAAGATTATGTTCTACACCATGCGACCTATCAATTGGTATAGATAATTCCTTCGCATCTAATAAATTAAATTTGCTAATTAGTTTATTGGCATAATTTAATTGGTGTAAATGTATTGATCCATTAACAACTAAACGAGCCTTGAAACGGTCATTATGTTTAATTTTAAACACCCATGAATTGTTTATCACATTGACTCCGACTGGTTTTGATACCAATGTCCATGTGTTGTTTTTTATGTAGTGAGTCCAACTCTTCATTCATCGCCTGTTTCTATTTATCTGATTGTTCACAAGTAATAGCATCATTATAATTAATTGGTTCAGTTATAAACGCTGCACATGCATATCTACTTGGTTTATTTATTTGTTCACGGTTTCTTAGATTATACGTGCTTACCAACTCCTCTTTTTTGTCTAGGTCAGTTCCATTCGTAATTTCGCTTATACTTTGTTGTATTTCGTCACGTTCATTTTTATTTATTGAAACCTCGTTATCTACTATTTCATTTTTAAAAATAACTTCTCTACTTACGTTTATTTTGTTTGTTTCCGGGTACCATACTCTGTATCCTTTTACATTCTCTACATACCCGACAAATATTCCCTTTTCACTTTTAGGGTCCCACTTTTGTCGTTTTTGTTTTGGTATATGTGTAAATACTTTTGTACCAAAAACTCTTAGATGTTTTATTTCCGGTTCTTTTCTAAAATAAATTTCAAACGGGGTTTTGTCTTTGATTGAACTCGTACCTGTTCGGTTAATTGTATAGACAGCCGTATTAACACTTTCAGCCCAAAGTGATTTATTTAAATTTTTCGTATGTAACATAGTCCTTGCGGCTTCTACTATTGTCCGGTTCTCTCGTTCAATCTTCCCGTTTTGTTCCGGTGTGTATGCAACTGTTGTTTGATGACTTATCCCATATTTCTGTAAAACACTAGTTGTTTCTTTATTAACAAACTCTAAGCCATTATCTGTTCGCAATACTTTGACCTTAAAACCAGTATCAGTTTTTATTTTACGTATCAAAGTTTCGATTAAATCTTTTACTTCACTTTTATGTTTTATAAAATGAACTATTCTATAATGTGAATAATCGTCTTTAAATAATAAAAAGTATTTTGAACCCCCAATAGAATTTGTTTCCATCGGTCCACACAAATCTGCGTGTATTATTTCTCCTACAGCTGTTGTGTTCGTTGTACTAGACTTAAATGTTTGTTTGTGTTGTTTACCAATTATGCACGCATCACAGAAAAAATGATTTTTGTTATCTGACACTTTTATATTATGTTTTTCTAATATATTATTAACATACTTTATATTTTGATGACTCAACCTTTCATGCCATAACTGTAATGTGTCCTTGATAATAATATTTGCCTGTGGTTCTTCTTTATCGAGCGTAATGACTTTGAACTCTAATTTAAATAATTTTCCTTGTCGCTCACCTGTACAGACTATTTGTCCGTTTCTTGAAAACATACACTTATTTTTATCTGATGAAAGCGTTAAACCCTTATCTAATGCTGTACAACATGAGAATAAATTGTATTTTAATTCCGGCACATATAATACGTCTAATAAATAATTATTATTCCATTTATTGTTCGCAAATGATAATATTTTTATATTACCCTTTCCTTTTGCTAACAAAATTGAACCATCGCCTATTCTTACTTGAATTGGTTCGTCAAATAATACGTAGTTATAAAACCAATTTATTTTACCGCACATATGATCGGATGCTCCTGAGTCAAGTAACCAACTCTCCTCAATATCGTTTGTACACAGTGTTCCAGTAATAAATGCACTGCCATCATCACTTTTACTTGTTTCTCCGTGTGTTTTCTTATTTTCTTGATTCTTTAAGTATTTTCTGCACTGACTTTTCCAATGCCCTGGTAATTTACAAAAATAACAATTACCTGGTTTTCTGGTATCTTTATTTTTATTTCCAGATTTCCAATTCTTTTTCGGATTATTTGCCGTTAGTGCTATTGATTTTTGATTTTCCATCACTGACAAATTTCTTTGTTGTAGCCTTGATTCTTCAATTAATAATCTACTTGTTAAATTATTAATTGTTTTATCAACTGCTGGGACAGAGTCCCAGGCACTGTAAAAATGATTATACATATCAGGTAAAGTCATTAATATCTTCGTCATAACCATATTGTCGGTTACTGGTTCCCCTGATTGCTTCAGTCTCATTCCCAAATTTGTTACTTTGGAAATATGAGTCGACATATCATCAGTCGCCTCCATTGAATAACTAAAAAATTTCTGTTGAAGCAAATGTATACTTGCTTCAGACTTTTGTTCATGAATAGCGAGAAGTTTTTCCCACATATCATACGCACTTTCACAGTTAATCAAATTCTGTAATGGACCATTGTCCACTGAAGTTACAATTAGTTTTTGACACTTACCGTCAGCTCTATTCCAGTCAATAGTTAACCTATGCCACCTAGCTCTAGCTTCCTCATCAGTTTCCTTATCTGACTTTGTTATTTTAGAACTAGGCTTTTTCCACTCTCCTGTTATTATTGACGTTAGTTCAAATGAGTTGAAAATTACCTTCATTTGAAATTTCCACAACGGCCAATTTCCCGTATCAGATAATTTTGTTATTTTCACTGAATCGTCCATCTTGACTTTTCCTGTTTATAAAACTTTGAAGAAAAACAAAAATTACTTGTACAGAGAGTAGTTCCTTTGAAGTCCAAGTTTATCCAGATAATGTGTCTGGGCCCATAACCTGTTGAATTTAAGGATTATGTTTGTAGATCGATCTGGACAAAAATGACTACACTGCTTTTAGTAATAAGTAATATTTACTAAACGCATGACGTACACATAAGAAATATTATAATGTAGTGCCGACAGTATGCTAAAAATCGGCCTTATATACAAGTGACCTATTGACCTAAGTCTCACGCCACTGTTTAACAATATCTGATTCGCTAATAAATATATCGCATGATATGGCGTGATTTTGCACATTATTAATAGCAACGATGTTGTCGTTGTTGCACAATATGATGGTACTTTATACAATATTAAATTATATTCAACAAATATTTAATATTTAATTAAATATATAATCGGAACAAAACATGTAAAGGTTAGTAATACACGTTTTCCTCCGTGTATATTGTTTTCGTGTTTGCTACGGTAGTCATCGTCAAATACATTGCCACAGTTCAAACATTCTTGTTTTATTCGTTTTCTTATATTTGAAGAAACCTCAGTCATTTTAAATTTAATATTTTAATTACGAATAAATTAGATATCAATGTTCTAATGTATAATAATTAATATCACAACAGTGGTAATAGATACTACTGTACTAGTAATATTAATAATTAGTGATTAGATCATGATAGTCGGCAATCGGCGTTCGATGTTATCAACCTAAACAATTTGTTGTATATCTATTTTTAGAATTTCTCTAGATATTCCAATAGTGTTTTGCGTAATATCGATTGTCATAAGTTGAGGACAGGCGAGTTTTTCCCAACATTTTAATAAACCGTGAATGTGTATTTAAAAGAGAATATTATCTGATTTCTGAGTACAAAATAGTAAATACAAATTTAGTATTTACCGATTTTAGCATGGACCTTTACCTATAAGTTACCTATAGACTATTGGATTAAATTTAAAAAAAAATCAACGCCATAAAATGTTTTTGCAACCGCCTCATAATAACTGCCAGTACCGGCCTGATAACAGATAAGGTCTATGAATAAACCCTAAACTATTGAACAAAATATACGATATAGTAATAATCTACATTGTTCATTTTATATTATTCTTTCCATGATTGGGGAACATGTGCGACGATATATAGCGAAAATGAAATTTTAGCTGACATGCCTGTTTATTTAGTCATGGTTCGATTGGTTCGGATGAAATACGGTTCAGATAAAATAATTTTCAGATAAAATATTTTTCGGGTAAAATACGGTTCTAACTTTATAATTTTCTTATCAAATATGGTTCTGAAAAAATACTTTTCTTAAAATATATATTTTTCGAATAAAATATTTTTCGGCAAAAATACTGTTCGGACAAAATATTTTCGGACATTTTACGCGCTCCCAATTTTTGAGCCATTGAACGCCTTGAATTAATTCCAACAATTGGTAGATGACAGTTAGTTCTAGACAATTTAAGAGATTGAGCACAAGCGTCAGTGATGAAATTGATCTGTGATCCTGAATCCAGCAATGCTCTGCAACGCTTGGGTACACCTGATATATCATTAATAAGTACAATAGCAGTGGCTAACATCACTGAATAACCAGACACGTGCATTGCTTGTGCTAACCCTTCACCGTCACACAGTGGCTGCTCAGTTGTACCAGCTGCATTATCTTGGTCAGACGTGTTGGATCCATCACTCTCTTCCAAATGCAATTTAATGTTATGTCTTTTTTCCACACCTTGAACAATTTGAAAATTTACAAATCCTTGCTTGATGATTGCCATTTAGATAAATGATCATCATATAAAAATGATAAAATCATAAATGATTTTCAATAACAACATTATGGCGTTCATAAACCGATAACTTATCAAATTGTTTACACAGGTACAATCTGTGACCTTCATTGCACAAAGTACATTTAATTTGTAGTATGTTTTTTGTATTCATAAAAACTACAAAAATCTTTTAGATTAATAATACCTTGTTAGTATATTTAATTAATAATAGTACATTGGTACAATAAAAATATAAAATTAATATGATTAATACTAAGTAGTAAGTAGTAGAATGTAATCGAGAACAATACAATATAATAATGAAAAAACATCTTTTTAAAACCTAACCTAAAATTGGCTAGACAGTCTGACAGTCTGACCACCTGCGCCACATACTCCCGCTTCAGTGAGGGTCAGTCCCTGAATCTCACTGGTAGTCGCACTGCCCGGCCGCTCCGGGTAGTTTTCTGGTCAGATGATACACTTCTCCTGTTCTCCATCTCTCCTTGAGGTAACTGGTTTTCGTGCAACCATACACTAACTCTGCTGACGTAGAATTTATATCTTCTTTTACACTATTGCGCATGCCTAGTAACACACTGGGTATGATATCTACCCAATTATTGGAGTCATAACATTTGATCGCTGATTTAAGCTGTCTATGTAAACGTTCCACCAATCCATTAGCTTTTGGATTGTACGCTGTAGTTCTGACCCGTTCTATCCCTAAAAGCTTGATAGTCTTGTTGAAGGTCAGTGACTCGAATTGAGTACCCTGATCGGTAGTAATAACTTCTGGTACTCCAAAACGTGTAATCCAACCGTTGTATAGTGCTCTTGCTACTGTTTCAGCTGCTATATCTTGTATAGGGAAAACTTCTAGCCAACGTGTATATCGATCTACACAAGTTAGACAATAACGATATCCTTGGCATGGTGGCAGCGATCCAACTAAGTCAATATGTATGTTTCGGAAACGCTCTGTAGGTACTGTAAAATTTGATGGTGCTGACGTTACGTGTCTTGTAACTTTTGATGCTTGACAAGGGATGCAGTTTTTTATCCAAAATGCAACATCTTTGTTTATACTTGCCCAAATAAATTTGGCTTTTGTCAACTTGGTTGTTGGCTTAACTCCAGGGTGAGATAATCCGTGGATTATATCAAATACTTGTTTACGGTGTGTAACAGGAATGTACGGTCGTACTGCATCTGTTGAAGTGTCACATACTAGTGAAATCTTGGACTCAGGAAACTGTATTTTACTTAATTTTAGACTAGTGGGTCCTTTGAGTAAGTTTTTAAGTTCTTGATCCTGTTCTTGAGCGTTTGATATCTCTTCATAATTTAATTTATTCACATTTATTTGTTCAATTCTTGACATTAAATCTGCAGTTACATTTTGTTTGCCAGGAATGTGTTTTATTTCTGTGGTAAACTGTCCAATATAATCTAGATGTCTAAATTGCCTTGGAGAGCACTTGTCTAATCTTTGATTGAAGGCATATGTCAGGGGTTTATGATCTGTCCACACTATAAAATGTCTCCCTTGTAACATATGTTTAAATTGTTTGATAGTGAGGTATATGGCAAGAAGTTCTCTGTCATATGTGCTATACTTCTGCTGTGCAGTACTTAATTCCTTTGAAAAAAATGCCAATGGCCTCCAATTGTTGCTTTCTCCTTCTTGCTCTAAGACACCTCCGACAGCAAAGTCTGATGCATCCACTTTGACTGCCAGTTGCGCTGAACATCTTGGGTGTGTCAATAATACTCCATTTGCTAAGGTTGCCTTGCATTTTTGAAAAGCACTTTCAGCAGCTTCATTCCACTCAATTTCTGTTTTGTCATTTTTTTTTGTTTCCTTTTTGGTATGCCAACAATAGTATTTGATTTTCAGCAGCATTTGGTAAAAATTGTCTGTAAAAATTGATCATACCTAAAAACTTTCTTAGTTCTTTAACGGTGTGTGGTTTTTTGTAGTTAAGGATAGCTTGGACTTTTTGTGGTAGTGGTTTAGTACCTGAACTACTTATACTATACCCTAAAAAGTCAATCTGTTCAGCTCCAAAAACACATTTATCCATATTTAATAACAATCCAAATTTGTTGAGGCGTTCAAAAACTGTTCTGAGGTGGTCCTCATGTTGGTGTTTATTTTCAGAAGCTACTAGTACATCATCCATGTAGGGGAAACAATAGTCTAATCCCTCGAGTACTCTGTGCATGAATCGTTGGAAAGTCTGTCCTGCATTTCGTAGACCGAATGGCATCCGTACAAATTCGAACAAACCAAATGGTGTGCTCACAGCTGTTTTGGGAATATCTTCTTCCGCTACAGGTATCTGGTGGTATGCCTTCTTAAGATCAATCTTAGAAAAACAATTTTTACCTTGCAGTATGTATGAGACATCATGAATATGTGGTACTGGATAGCTATCTGCAATAGTTTTATTATTCAGTGCTCGATAGTCCCCACATGGTCGCCAACCGCCATCGGCCTTCCCAACTAAATGTAAAGGGCTTGACCAAGAGCTGCTGGATGGTCGACAAATTCCTAGTTCTACCATACTTTTGAACTCACTTTTTGCCGTTGCTAGTCTATCCGGTGGTAGACGTCGTGGTTTTGAGTTACAGGGCGCTCCCATCGTAGTGATGTAGTGGACAACGTCATGATTAATGTTCAATGTCCTAGAAAAAGGTTTAGTGATTAGTGGAAATTTTGCTAGTATACTTGCATAAGGATGATCTGATTGCACGGTTGTAATTGTAACACTTGGGCATTCAATTGTTGAACATTGTTTCACCAACTTGGTTAAATTATCAATAAGTTTCTTATTGTTTAAATCAACTAGTAACCCGAAATGCTTCAATAAGTCAGCCCCTATTATTGGCCTAGTTACATCTGCGATAACAAATGGCCAACGGTATGGTCGACGTAAACCGAGGTTCAATGATATGGTTCTTGTGCCATAAGTGTTGATAATTGTACCATTTGCTGCATATAGTTTAAATGTATTAGACTTTTTTTGTTTATCTGTGTTTGACGGAGGTACTACTGAGATCTCTGCTCCACTATCAACAAGGTACTTCAGTTTGCTGGTGGAATCAGTTACAAATAAGCGGTTTGTTGTGTTTGCCCAACCAGTCGCCGCTTCAACTGGTTTGCTCTCTAGTTTTTTGCGTTGTGGAGGCTCGAGTACATCCTGCACCATGAGCCTTTACAGATTCTTGCTTGATCCTTAAACTTGGAATGGCAATAACAAAGCTCATCTTTCATCTCATCTTTGTCACGAGACTTGGACCTTATTCTTCTGTATTGCTTGGCATCCCTCCTGTCATTGCTACGGCCCCGTTGACTCAGCTCTTCAATTGCTTTGGTAAGTGAAATAATTTGCAATTCCAGAGCTGAATTTGAGGAGTTATCAGTTCGGCATTTGCATTGCTTCTCCGCGTTCACAGCTGCTACGTTACTTATTTCACTTACTTCATGGATTTTATCAGCCATTTTTGACAAATTAGATAGTGAGTCTGTGCTGGTTGTGAGTACAGCTTGCACTTGTACTGGTAGGCGCTGCAACCATACATTTTTCAACATATCGTCAGCTAACTGACCACCGGCTAACTGCTGCATCTCACGGAGCAAATATGACGGTTTTTATCACCTAACTCTAAATCACGCAGTAACTTTTTAAGTTTTTTCTCTTCCGACTCGGATAAGCGCTCGGCAATTACCTGTTTTAGTTTCAAATACTTATTGCTTACTGGGGGTTTTTCAAGAATATCCGATACGTACGTTAGGATGTCCCCGTCTAACGCGCCAACAACGTAATGAAACTTTGTCTCGTCGTCGGTGATATTTGCCGTGACAAAACGGGACTCCAGTTGTATGAACCACATTTTAGGATTTTGTATCCAGAATGGCGGTGCCTTGAAATGGTGTATGAATGTTGGCTGTTGAACTTGTGTTTGTTGGTTGTCGTCGGCCATATTTTTCGTTTTTAACGAACGTCGAGGTCACCACTTTGTAGTATGTTATTTATATTCATAAAAACTACAAAAACCTTTTAGATTAATAATACCTTGTTAGTATATTTAATTAATAATAGTACATTGGTACAATAAAAATATAAAATTAATATGATTAATACTAAGTAGTAAGTAGTAGAATGTAATCGAGAACCATACAATATAATAATGAAAAAACATCTTTTTAAAACCTAACCTAAAATTGGCTAGACAGTCTGACAGTCTGACCACCTGCGCCACAAATTGTATAACTTGGTTTTTGAGCTGGTGCTACAAGGAAGGCCTTTTTTTCCTGCAACTTATGATTATACACTCTTCCAACAGCTTTCTTTTCTATGGTAGATGCAACATTCATTTCTCCTGCCTGATATGCTGCAATACGACTAAGTAAAAATGCCTCAACTTCACAAAACGATGGTAATTCTTTTTTATTATATTGAAGTTGCCACTCCCCCACTGTGGCACTATCCAAGCGACTGCAAATGAGTGTGACCAACCATGCGTCCCAAGACCCTATGGGTTGTCCTAATGCTCTGAGCGCATTGACATTGGACATGACATGATGTTGTAACTTTTCTAAATTTGTTGCCGATGCTATGAGGACTTTAGGCGTATCGAGTAATGATCTGATGTGAGATTGAATGATTACACTTTTATTATCATACCGGTTCATTAATGTATTGTACGCTTGTAAGTAATTTTCACCTGTGGTGGGAATTGACCGAATAACATCACTAGCCTGACCAACAAGATAACCTTTGAGATAGTGAAATTTCTGAACAGGAGCTAGATTCTCATGGTTGTGGAATACAACATTAAAGCTATCAATAAATGACGTCCAACATTGCCAATCACCGTCAAATTTTGGAATCTCCACTGGTGGTAACCTCATTGTATTTTCTGTCTTGTATTTAGTAAGCTCACTATAGGTAGGACTACTTGATGTATTATTTGTGTTGGCTTCTATCAGCTGCATTAATAATGCTTTGGCATGGTATAATTTATTTTTAAACTATATATTCATCACATTGCTGATCATCCTCCACCGAATCATCAAGTTCTTCAATTTCAATTTGAGCCATTTCATATTTTTCAGATAAAGTATTTAATGCTTCCAACCGAATGCGTACTTCATTTAGGTTACCAGATATAGCATCATACTGGGTGCCGAAAAGTGTTGTTGTAGAGAGTTCATAGTTGACTTGATTTAACTTCTTCTTAGCCAGTCTTAACTTCTTCGCCGTTGCCTCCATCGTTACTGTATACAAATTATAGGAATGCACCAAGTGCTTATCTCACAATAAAAAATAATAATTATTAAATAAACAAAATCAATTAAAGGTACAAACAAGTGTGATCTTTCTATTAAACGAGAATAATTAAATATATATTTATAATAGAAAATTCAATATCCGGCAACCCGTAGGACCAAATGGTGGGGCGTTGCCTAATTATATAGCATTAACATGAATTAGGGTAACTCCAATATTAAAATTAAGACAGATAATTGTAATTAAGTGGACTGTATAATTAAATAATAAAAAAGATCACACAGGTAATAACATGTGGCAAGTAAACATAATTGTACAAGTTTCATGCTTTAGATTGTCTTTATAACAAATATAAAAATAGATAATAAATAACAGTATTTTAAAAAATTAATAACATAACCATGTGGTGCACCACGTACCTTAGGATGATCATGGGGTCATATGGTGCCCAGATCCGTATATAATAAGTTTAATATGGTACAATAAAAATGACAAGTTAATCTGGCACACTCATATAACCACCGCTAAACATACGACGAAGACTGAAGAATAAAATTGCAACCAACAATATAATATAATAGCAGACCAAACAAACCAGTAGAAACCACAAGTTGCTCACCAACGACGATTATTACATAAAATGAACTTCCTGCAAATGTAATATTAATAATTAACAGCTCCAGCAGAAGGTGACCGAACGATACATACCAAAGACAATAATCAAAGTTGACCGAATAATGCACAACACTTGGAATAAAAACGATTTGATGGCTCACAATAACCGCAGATAAACCGACAAAAACAGTAACAAAATGTAAATGTTCCGAGAGCATTGAAAAAGAGAGAATGAAACGAAAATAGTAAAACCGAATACCATAACGAATATAAAATCCACAAAAATAATATGAACATAGAAACGAACTTTCAGTGCCACATACACAACCGATGAATATAAGAAATCATTGTACTTTTGGTGGCATTGATAAAATGAATGCACAACCGGCATATAAAAATAGCACACAAAGGTTACTGTGTAACATTTATAATAATGATAACGAGAATTGTATGATAATAATAATACAAACAACAAACAACACCGATCATAACCACTCTGCTTATGTGAGCGGGAACAGTAAGAATATAAGTATTCCCCATGTCAGTAGTGATTAACGGACCTACAATATCCAAAAATATTTTTTCGAATGGTTTTGTACTCGTCATTGTAATTACCATAGGACTACGAAAATGTTTATTAGTGTTTATGTTCGTTTGACATGACGCACAATTCCTAATATAACCCTTCACTTCCTTTTTTATATTTGGTCAGTTAAATTGTCGTTTTATTTCTTTCAATGTTCTGTTCACTCCACCGTGTAGTGATCGCCGTGCAGGACACGTTGTTCACTAGTACATTAATTATTTAACGACGTCGCACGTTCGTCGCCAGTCTTGAGATGTTGTTTGAGAAAAGGATAGCACTTATAATTTAATGTTACGTTTTAAAGAATTGACACAACTTTTAAATACTTAATACAACTTTATTAAATTAAACGTACAATTGAAAATAGTTTAAAAACTCAGTATTGGGGAGACTTATACTCGCGGCGATGTGGCTGTAACAAAGTCCACGACGAGCATAAGCCTTACAAGAGTGATGATCCTAATCTAAGTAATGGTAGGTGCGTTACTCATATTTATATGAGCTCTAACAATGGCCTATCGGTGGCGTGATATAATGTATTCTAATATTACCTTCTAATAATGTCGACTTGCATTATTATAAGCCTATGTGAAACAACTTGTTGTTCTCACCTCTGATCCACGCTTTCCGTTATTTAAGCACCTTTTATATTGTATATTGATATCTAACATTACTTATTATCAATTAGGCCGAATGCATAATTTAATATTCTAGCCGATATTTATTAATATCCCTAATATTGTTATATTGCATTATTATGCGACTCGGTGAAACAACTTGTTGTCTTCACCTTTTGATCTACATATCCCGCTATTTAGGTCTACTAGTCATTTATATTAATACCTACGTTACTACTCATAAATTATACTACCTGTATAATTTATGTATTTTATATTATTAAATTTAAAACGTATTATAGGTTTTGGGTTTACTACAACCGTGTCCCCTTATTTTAGAGTCATGGAATTGTTTAAAAATAACCATTTTTTCTTCGTTACTAGATTCTAATCTTCCATAAATAATTATTTCTATATCTGTGTTACGAAAGACGTAACGTATCATAGATCGAATTCTATTCCAATCTAGTCCGTCTTTACGTCCTAATTGATTCATTGGTAGTTTAGTTAAAGAATGTTTCTCACAGAAATACTTAACATTTAATAATGCCAAATGCATGTTTTCGTATGTTGTTAATTGTTTCTGTCTTGTTTTCTTTATTAAAATTATTATAAATCTATCTTCGTGTTTAAATTTGACAATGTCGCCTATGTCCTTGTTGGATTTTAACGTTTCGTCTTTTCCAAACCACTGTTTTAATTTGTAATTAATTCCCGATCTAAAATTATAATGTTTCTCTATCTCAGATACTATATTATATTCCACCGGTGAATCTATTAACTCGCCGTTCACTTCTTTTACGTTTCTATTCGTTATTAACATTGTCTCTGATTTTTCCATAAAATTCGCGTAACTTTCGTTTTTAATTTCGCTAATATTGTACATTCGACTTAATGCGTCTATATTTGCATTCTGCACGCAAGGTTTATATCTAATTTCATATGTATATTGTTCACGTTCAATACGCCATCTCTCTAATTTAGATAATGGATCTTTTAAATTAAATAACCAAGATAAAGGTCTATGATCTGTAAGTATTATATATTTCCTACCATATAAATAAGGTCGAAATGGTTTTACGCCGAATTTAATCGCTAAGCATTCCAACTCTGTAGTTGAATAGTTAAGCTTTGATCTATTTAATGTTCTTGAACTATAAGCTACCGGAAGATCAGATCCGATTTGACCTTGCGAGAGTATAGCTCCCAACGCTTTCCCGCTCGCGTCTGTGGTTGAAATAAATTCTTTCGTAAAATCTGGGCATTGTAAAATGGGTTCCAAACAAAGAATTTCTTTTAATTTATCGAAAGCTTGCTAACAACTTTCATCCCAGTTAAATTTTATATCCTTTCTTAAAAAATTCGTTATTGGATTTGCTATCGCACTATAATTATTTATGAACTTCCTATAGTATCCACTAAGTCCCGAAAAACTTTTTATTTGCTTTACATTCTTAGGTACCGGAATACTCATTACTGCGGTAACTTTCACCTGGACAAAGTCTAGCTTCCGTAACTATATATCCTAAGAATAACACTTGTCTTTTAAGAAACTCGCACTTGTCTGGTTCTATTTTTAAATTATGAATACGTAAACGTTCGAATACATTAATTAGTTTTTATTATGATCACTTATATGGTTAGCATAAACTATTATGTCATCCAAATATAGTAAACATTTAATCCCAATTAGTCCTGATAAAACGTTTGCCATCATTTTTTGAAAAGTGGATGGTGCAGAACTCAAGCCCATAACCAGTCTCTTAAAATGATAATGACCCTGTCCTGTCGAAAAAGCTGTAAGTTCCCTAGATTCTTTTGCTAACGGAATCTGATGGTATCCCGCCCGTAAATCCAGTAAACTAAACAGGTGACATTGACTTAACTAATCTAATATTTCCGTAAAATTTGGTAACGGATGAAATTCGTTTAGTGTTACGTCATTAAGCGCTCTAAAATCTATTACTATTCTGAACTTTTGTTTTCCATCAGCTTTCTTTTTAACTAACAAAAGTGGTGCATTAAAGGGATTAATAGATTTTTCAATAACATCGTCTTTTTGCATTTGCTCTATCTGTCGTTCAATTTCGCCGTGTTGCGAGTATGGTAATCGATAAAATTTTTATAAATTGGAGTTAAATCCTAAGGGTATTTTAATTACATGCTCCACAGCTGTAGTACTGGTAAGATAGTCCCCTTCTAAATGAAAAATGTCCGAATATTGTTCACAAATTTTTATTATCGATTTGCGTTCCTCTTTATTTAGATGATCGCTTCTAATCAAACCTTTTATTTTGTTAACGCGGTCAATGCTATTATTGTTTATATTCGGGATCTCATTAATATCCGTGTCAATGTCATGTTCATATGATATTTTATGAATCTGACCCAATTTAACGCTCTGCGCCACTTCCGAAATATTCATTACATTTATTTTTATTTTAGCGTCCCTGACTGTATTATAAATGTTAGCGCAATACACATCCGGTGATAATTCCTGTTTATTTATTAAAATATTTTTATTATTCATGTTCCTATCTGCAATCTCTATATTTACTATCGTTTCCATTCTTGCTTGCAACGTAACGCAAATATAATTTTCTTTTATTTCATTAATCGCATCGTTTATTACTAATGTATTATTTGCAATTTCTATAATCACATGGTTTGCCACCAAAAATGCGTTACCTAATATCCCGTCTCCGGAAACTGGAAACTGTCTATCAACCACGTGAAACGTAGTCCACCGTAGTAGTATATATTTGTATGTTCACAGCCAGCTTTTTTTTTCGCCGAGGTAATTACGCTAAGTTCAAGGGAGAATGTCTCACTCGAGCACACTGATTTTACCGTAACACAAATCACGGGGAGATTACACACTCGTTGTCCACCTATTTGCCACTTACACAAAAAATTTTACCGTATAGAATTTTACGGGGAGATTTCAAATTTTTTATCCACGAATTCCTCCCTTACACAAAATATTTACCGTATTTTAAAATTACAGGGAGATTGCACACTCAAAATCGGTTTTGCCCCTTACTCGTAAATATTTACCGTATACATGACAAAACACATTTTTTCATCCTACCAAACTAAAATATAAATTGAAAAAATTTTTCAAGTAAGAACACAGGTTATTAAATATTTTTTTTTATTGTTAAAAAATTAATTCTTAATTATATTTACACAAGTTTTCTTACTTCTCTAGTGAAAGGCACATATTCTATAATACGATCATGAATTAATAAACAATATGCAGTTACACCTGTAAGTGATTCTGAAGCTTCAATTTCCAATTGAACATCCACTGCCGAGGCTGTAGCTGCATCGTTCTGTTTTGAAGTATCTATGACTATAATTGGAGCGTTTGTTAGAAAAGTAGAAGGGCTCAATATCGGGTTCCGTATACTTTTTTCATAGTACGAATCTTGAAACGATGTATACATATCATATAATAAGGTAAAATTATTTTTAGTGAAATCTAAATTCAAATTATCGTATGGATAAGCTATCGAGTTCAGAAATACTTTAACATTTGTTAGTTGACAATGATCAAATATACTACAATCTTTTGCTAACGAATTTTTACGTCCTTTTTGTAATCCAATTACAATGAATCGTGGTTTTTCTAATTTTGATGCAGTTTTCAAATTCCATACAACTTTTTTAGCGGTTCCTAGTTCAGGATATTCAAAAGTTTCAAAAGATCTAAAAGGAATAAATAAACTTTTTTCTTTTTCTATAAGTTTCAATAATTTTAACCTTTCTTCATCATCAACAGTGATATGTGGCACCTTCCAGACTATTTTGCTTAAAACGACTTTAGCCGTAGAATTAATTATTCCACTTTTCAAGCTCAACGCATTTAAATCACTATGACTTCGAGTTAAAATTAATTCTAATCTAGTATTCACCAATATTTTTTTATAGTCTTCAAACAAACCTAACCAATATTTTAATGGAATGCAAGCACTAAATTCGCCTTTATCATTTGATGATTGTGTTGCGTTTTTAAAATTCCAGCCAGAGTTTTCATAACAATTATAGTTATCTGGTGTACCAGATAAGTAGCCTTTCAACGAGCTAGTGATTC
>JANEHU010002270.1:0-35095 GCA_027563435.1 Nasonovia ribisnigri
GCTTCCGATAACCATCGACCGACCGTCACCGCGCGATAGTCGTAGCGGATATTCAGTTTTTGGAGTAGTGGGCTGGAAATCGCGACCGACCTCTCAACGGCATGCAGGTAGCAGCACATTACAGCAATGAAAATATTAAATCAATCTACTAAACATGTTTACGGAAAACAAACAAAACAGCATTAAAAAGCGATTTTAGAGCGAAAATACCTATTATGAGATTTATAGAAAACAATATTTCGGAGACAACCTCATCGGGGTTTTGTATTATTTTAAATATATAGCTCCTTATAATAGGAAAAAAAACCTTTTTTTTTACATTTTTTAAACAACTGTAACTTTTGTAATAATTCATATTTAAAAAAACGCCAATGAGGTTGTCTCCTAAAAATTCTTCTCTATACATTTCATAATAGGTAATTTTGCTCTAAAACCATTTTTTGGCAGCGTTTCGTTTGTTTCTGGTAGACCTGTTTTTACCGCTAAATATTACGGGTGTAACGTCCTCTTAACAGAGTGTATTGCTTGTTATAGTCTTGTCTCTTGTGGCAAGCGGCTATGTAACGGTGTATCGATATATAGTACACTGAAATTAGTTGAAAAAAAGGCCAAACTGGGGAATAATTCATACAAAAGGTATTAGTGTGTTTTTAGGTATATTTAAGTGTCCTGAATAACTCCTCAAATGTCCCCTACAAAAAAGTGTACGCATAACAGTTGGCAACACTGCAAAGATGCTCAAAAATGGTTTTTCAAGATTTTCTCAGTAACTATTGATTTTACAACAAAAATACGTCTATACAGTCTGAAAGAACAAATAATTTTACTTAAAAAAGATTCTATGACTTTTTTTGTCAGAACAGTATTTATCATGATAAATGCTAATCCAATTACAGTTGGCACCAATGAAAAGACGCTCAAAAACGGTTTTTCGAGATTTTCTCGATAACTAATGATTTTACGACAAACGTGCTTCTGATCAAAGTGAAAGAAAACATAATTTTATATAAAAAAGGTCTTAAACATTTTTTCATCAGATCAATTTTTATCACGATAAACGCCAATCAAATTATGTAATAAATAAACAAATATGTATATTGTATACGTATGAATATTCAGATATATTTAAATATTGAATACGGTGTACGACCGTACGAGACTGTCGACGTCTTATCGGTAATATTGTTGTCGGTCAGTATCGATGAGATAAATATATCTTTTCTAGAACACATTATAATCGATATCCCCCGACCGCAGTCTACCATAGTTCCTTATCTCTAAGCTTACAGTCTTCAAAGTCTAATAGTTACGTAATTTTGTGAATTATTTGACTTGACGAGTGTCACACGCCGTCACATTATTTTCATATACGCTGCGTGTGCGCGTGTGTCTTTTGCTGGAAAGTGCGTCAGTCGTGGATCAGCGGGATACAGTGGTCTAAAAAGTGACCTAATTAAGTAAGTATCTAAATTACATATTTATTTTATTAACTATCTACGTATATTACCGATTTATTAATTGATTTAATACAACTGAAGCCATAAATATTATTTAACTATTCAAATGTATTTAATTTGAACCATATTGTCTATCACCATGAGCGTTTATTTAATTTAACTTTAAGCTGTGATTATAAGCCCATTTCACTTTTTAAAATTATTCTTTTTGAATTTCCATATACATTGGAACCTAAGCTGTGTCTGATATTGATATTCTTAATTGGAATAATATAACTTTTATGATATTAGAAATTTAAGTTCAATGTTTCTTATTGATACTTTATTATTGATACTATTTTATAAATTGTATATTTAATTAGTTAAAGATACTTAAAAAAAAAATATCACTCTTGGTGAATTTCTGTATATATTATTTCATAAATTCATAATATCTCCATTATAATCATATATTTAGGTAAAACAAATATTAATTAAATAAATAAACATTCTATTTCAATTTTAAATTAAAATTAAATTTTATTAATTTATGGTTGTTATAAATAAAAACTAAAATTTAATTTAATGCAAGCTAAATTTACTTTACAGACCACTGTGTGCTATCGGTTGCAACTGTACAAGATCGGTGACTATAATCCATATTGTTATTTTGTCAATTGTACATTATCATATATTATTGTTATAATTATTGTTAGTTTTGGATGTATATCAGTAATTAGTGGGCGTCCATCCTTTTTATTATTTAGTTGATAATTATTCGATTTTCTCTAAATCGACTGTAGAGGACTCGTGTTACAATGAATGTAAGTAACGTTCAGTGTTTTATTTGTGATCAATCGCTTGGTGATGGTTCTACTGTCGAGGTTGAGCGTGGATTAGATAAGTTAATCAATGCTAGTGTTGAAAGAGGTGATGGGAAACATGAACAATTGCAAAAATTAACTTCAACAAAAGTTCATGTTCAATGCCGTAAAGAGTATACGCGTCCATCGAGTATCAACGCATATAAAAAAAAAAGAGAGAACGAGGAAGAAGTTGCAGCTGCAACGAGTCCTTTGAAAAAGAAAATGAGGTCAAGTCAATTTGCTTTTGATTTCAAAAACTGTTGTTTTATTTGTGGAAAAGATGCTGACGAGAAAAAGGAAAACAAGAAACGAAAGGAACTTCGTTTAAAAATTTCTCATGTCTGTACTCTTGGTTTTGAAAAAAATATCATTGATGTTGCTAAAGCAAGAGGAGATGAGTGGGCCAAAGCTGTTCAAAAACGTGTAATTTTGAATACAGATTTAGTTGCAGCTGAAGCAAAATATCACCAAAACTGTTTGAATAAGTTTAATCTACCAGTACCTAGGGAAAAAAAATCGGGTCGTCCTGCAAATGAAAATGTTGCAGCAGCAATGGAGGAAATTTTTTCTTTTATTGAAAACAATGAAGATTCCCAGTTTACATTGAATGAGTTAAAGGAAGCTGTGTCTGACTATTTACCTGATAACAAAACTATTAAAAAAAAACTTGAAGAGAAGTATGGAGACAGGATCATTATAACGACTAAAAAAACAGGATTTACAATTATTTCTTTTCGAGAAACTCATGTAAATATTCTGAATCAAGCATGGTACTAAAAAAAAAAATTGATCCCAATGATGAACGCCGCAGGCTTCTTAATACATGTGCAGATATTTTACGCCAAGATATACATACTAAAATCTATGAAACAGATTTTTATCCACCCAGCACCAGTTTATTTAATGATCTGGATGAAAATATTCCAGAAACGTTGATATTTTTTGTTGAAAAACTTCTTTTAAAAAATAATAAAGGAAATCTAGAGTCAAAGAAAAGGGTGTGTAAAATGATTTGTCACATGATTATATCTGCACTCCGTCCTCGGTCATTTCGATCTCCACTGCAGCTCGGACTGGCCGTTTATTGTCACCGTCAATACGCGTCACAACGTTTGGTTGATATTTTATCAAGCCTAGGTGTATGTGTATCATACAAAGAAGCATTATTGTACGAAGATTCTAGTTTATTTCATCTCCAACCACTTGTTTCTCCACCACAAGATGGATGTTTTGTGCAGTATGTTTGTGACAATGCAGACCACAATATTGGTTCTATTGACGGTTTGAATACATTTCATTCTATGGGCATGATAAAAATAATTTCTCCTTACGACAAGATTAATGATAGTCAACAAATAGTAAGATTAAAAAAAATTCCAACTGAAATTGAAATGGCTAATGTTTCTCATATCCCTCTTAAATTGTATGACAATCATGGCGTACAAGGACTAAACACTATAACTATTAAAAAACTGAATTTTGATCAAATAAAAGTTACGCCAATGCTCCGGAATTCAGATGTATTGTGGTGGTACGCAAAGTGGCATGCTGACGATGTGGTTGGCTGGAGTGGATTCATGGAGATTTTAACAAGAGAAATGACACACACCAAATCAAGGATTCTTTTTCTACCGTTTATAAATCACTCAGCAAGTAATTACAACACTATTTTTACAACTTTACAATATATTACAAATGATGGGAACAAAGATGGCCATACAACATGTGTCGTAACGCTGGACCAACCACTTTATTTGAAAACACGAGAAATCATTGCAACGTTGACTGGGGAACCTATGTTTTCTAACGTGTTTGTCAGACTTGGTGGTTTTCATTTAATCATGTCATATCTTGGGTCAATAGGTTATATTATGGCTGGAAGTGGCCTGAAGGAAATAATGAGTATTATTTTTGCTCCTAATTCCGTGGACAAAATATTGTTAGGTCATGCTTACTCAAGAGCTGTGAGAGCTCACACATTAATCCAAATAACTCTTTCTCAAATTATTTTCAAGGAAATGTCATTCAATGATGAACAAAAAGAGCAATATAAAGTCCATCTCGATAATTTTAACGAAGAATTATTTGAAAATATTGAATCTTCAAAGGTCATTGAAGAATTGAAATTGTTGTTTGAGGAAAAAATTTTTGAATTAAAAAACAGAGGGCCAACTGCCAAACTGTGGCTACAATACTTTGAAATGACAGCGCTTGCAAAAGAATTTATACGAGCGGAAAGAATGGGAGATTGGAAGATGCATTTAGTTTGTGTTAAAAGAATGCTTCCATATTTTCACGCAGCTGGCCATTATAATTATGCAAAATCGGCACATTTGTATGTACAAGATATGGAGAATTTAGAAAATACAATGGATAATACAGCTTTTCAAAAGTTTACTAACAACTTTTTCTCCATAAAACGTTCAAATAAGTATTTCTGTGGAACTTGGAGTGACATGATAATAGAGCAATCTCTCATGAAATCGTCAAAATCAAAAGGCGGCTTTACACGTGGTCGAAGTACAAATGAAAGTGTTTTAAATAAATGGGTTGATGGATTATTGACTGCAAGCAACATTAGCGAAGGCCTTGAACATTTTTGTGGACTTTATTTTCACTCTGGGGAGCAGCATGTTGATGCAAGTGATGCTCGCATAAAAAGAGATGTTAAAGATGTTAAAAAATTGTTGGATTGGTTTAATTCTCATGATCCTTTTCCTTATACAGAGAGCATTATGTCTATTGCAACAGGAGTTACTGGTGATGAAAAAATAAACTGTCATGATTCTTGGAGTGTTGGGATGGCTGGAATGAATAAAAAAATTGGAAGCACTTTCGGCGATGTTAAATTCCAGCGTGTTGATAGAGTACTTTCATTATTAAGCGTGAATAGTACGGTTAAAATTCATGATACCGAAATAGCTGTTGATCCATTATTATTGTTCCAAAGAATTATTGTCATAAAAAGAACTAACGAAGAACTTCGTAATTATTTAGAGTATGAGCTGGCTCCATATCCTTTATCACTTTTCGATGAAGCTGGCATGCGTAAAACTACTAAGTCACTTTTTTATGATAATTTTGAGAAAGTTAAATCTCCACCTGATTTTCAAAATGCCACTTTTGTCATCGACGGAGGATTTCTCCTGTGTAAAGTTGTGTGGGATATGAATCGAACATATGATGACATATGTGGGAAATATGTTGATTACGTGCAAAATCACTTTGGCTCAAAGTCAATTGTTGTCTTTGATGGCTATGAAAATATCAGAAACAGCGTAAAAGCTGTAGAACAACTTCGTCGGTCCTCAAAATCTTCATCTGTTGATATTTGTTTTGATAAGCAAATGACAGTTACAGTTAGCCAAGAAAAGCTTCTTTCCGACAGAAAAAATAAAACTAGATTAATTTCAATGCTGACAGAAAAGTTTGAGGCAAATAATGTTCCTGTTAAACATGCTCAAGATGATGCTGATATTTTAATAATTGAAACAGCAATAGAGCAATCTGAGAATGGTACAACAGTTGTTGTTGGAGAAGATATAGATCTCCTCGTTATTCTTACTGCTCGGACGCCTATTGACAAAGAAGTTTTTCTCCTCAAGCCGGGCAAGGGAATGATTGAACAAAACATTTATTCGTCACGAAGTTTTAATCACCAAGAAAATATCAAAAATGATGTGTTATTTTTGCACGCATTCTCTGGGTGTGATACTACATCGGCTCTTTTTCATAAAGGTAAAACAGCAGCATTGAAACTCATGAAAAAACGCAACGACTTACAAATTGCAGCTGGCTGTTTTAATAATTCTAATACTTCTCATGAAACTATTTCCTTAAATGGAATTAAGTTTTTCCTCGTAGTTTATGGTGCTTCGGTTAAGGAAACTTCCATAAATAACCATCGATACTCATGTTTCACTAAGTCAGTGGGAAAAGTCAAACCAGTAAAATTGAATTTATTGCCACCCACTCTTGAAGCAGCAAAACAACATCTGTTTCGTGTGTATTACCAAATACAAAAATGGTTGGGCAATGAATTAAACCCTCTGGACTGGGGATGGGTAATGAGAGACAATTTGTTATGGCCAAAAACTACAACTCAACCTCCTGCACCTGATTGTCTTTTACATATGATTTTTTGTAATTGCACAAAAGGTTGTGGGCCATTGTGCGGTTGTCGAAGATTAGGTCTGCATTGTTTGGCAGTTTGCGGAAATTGCCAAGGTCTATCTTGTTTAAATACAGAGCCAGTTGAAGACGATCAGTTGGAAAAACAAACTATGGACGACACTGAAATTCCAGGATTGGATGACACTAATCCGGCAGATTTTCAACAGCATATTGATGATGATGAATATGAATCGACAAATTAATGTATAATGGATTAATACAATTTTATCATTGGTTTAAATATTACATCATGAAATAGTATATTATGATATAAATAAATAATATGGTGATAAGTGAAATAAATTGTTTTTTATTTTTGACATAATTTGATTGGCGTTTATCGTGATAAATATTGATCTGATGAAAAAATGTTTGGGACCTTTTTTATATAAAATTATGTTTTTTTTTACTTTGATCAGAAACACTTTTGTCGTAAAATCAGTAGTTATCGAGAAAATCTCGAAAAACCGTTTTTGAGCGTCTTTTCATTGGTGCCAACTGTAATTGGATTAGCATTTATCATGATAAATACTGTTCTGACAAAAAAAGTCATAGAATCTTTTTTAAGTAAAATTATTTGTTCTTTCAGACTGTATAGACGTATTTTTGTTGTAAAATCAATAGTTACTGAGAAAATCTCGAAAAACCGTTTTTGAGTATCTTTGCAGTGTTGCCAACTGTTTTGCGTACACTTTTTTGTAGGGGACTTTTGAGGAGTTATTCAGGACACTTAAATAGACCTAAAAACACACTAATACCTTTTGTATAAATTTTTCCGTATCAAAATTCCAATTTCAGTGGACTAATAATGCTGTGGTTTAGTATTAACTATACCTACGCAATGTCTGCTAGCTGTATTTATAATATGTTCCCTAATAACGTTGTAGAGGTGTAATATGGTGTGATCATCGTTCAGGTATTATGGTTAGTTAATTAGGTATAAAATATTAAATAAATATTATGTCATCATTTTTATTTTAGGCTTTCCACAATTGTGCTTAGAGGTCGTTTGATCTGAGTACCTACGTCAATAATTTGCCATGATTTTTTACATATATAATCATAAAAATTACTGTTTGCAGTTTATAATTAGTAAAATATTATAATGTAGCGTAAAAGTGCTTGACCGTGGTTTCCCATAATCTGCTAATTAAATGTAATAAACAATATTTTAAAGCGGTTTTTTAGTTAGTTACCCATTTTTTATCAGACATTAATACTGATTCTATATAAAAAATCGAGAGTATAAAGTTCAAAAAAACAGCAGCACTCAATATCACGCCATACGACTACGGATCAATGACGTAAGTAATTACGGTAGGCTTGCCTCATATAAATATATGATAGTTTTACATAGAGCATCTGAGTGTTTTAACCTTCCAGTTCTAAGTGTAAGTCGCGGATTTTATTACAGCCGCATCGCCGCTTACACGAGTCTTCCAAGTTTTAATAGTCATTCAAAATTCAATAATCATTAACTCAAATACAATACTAATTTTATATTAAGTTAAATAATCAGTTTAATTCTTATTCAATTTGTGTTTACATCAATTCATTTTACAAATAATCAAGTGAGTAATATTATAATAAGTAAGTTACGATTAATATGTTTGATATGAAATGTTTAAGTTTGCAGATATGTGTTGTAATGATCAGATCAACGTTAATCACATTCATAGTATACATTTATTAAAGTTATAACAATTATTTATTCACGTGTTAATAAATTATCCGCAGAAATCAATCAGATCGAAAAGTACACGTCGCAATACAATATAATTCCAGTTACTGTTTTCCCAGGTCAGTATTCAATATCCAAGAAAAGTGAATAACGGTTGGATTGATGATTAATATGATTATTTATATTGTTATATTATAATAAGTAAGTTAAGATTTTACGCATATATTTCTTTATTTATATTTTTTAAATATTAATATGATTGATAATAATTAAATATGTTAATTTTTTTTCCAAATTTCAGTGAAAAAAAAAATATATATATAATATTAAACTTTGAAATAAATCGTATAAAAAAAAAATAAAATGTAAAATAAAAAATAATATATTTTAAATAATCTAAAGTTTATATAAAATTAAAATAATTAATAACTCAATATTTTATGTCGTTTTTATATATTTATACAATAAAAATAATTAATATATGTTATTTATTTTCAGACAAACAACAAATAACGATAAATACCTAGTCTAATCCATCAACAATTTGTGATTGAATCGAATCATTTTTCAGTTTAAGACTCGTTTAAGATATACGTTCAACAATCAAGTGGCTAATACAATATAGTATGTAAGTTATAAAATTATAATTCACTAAAAATAAATATATTTCACCCATTTTCAAATATTAGTGAAAATTATTATATTAAAAAATAGAATATTAAATAAATGAATATCAAATTAAATCATTATATTAGGTAAATAAATAAAATAGTTTTAATAATCTAAAATTTAAATAAAATTTAAAAACTCAGTTGTCAGTATGTTATGTTTAATTAAAATATATTTAGTAAATCACAATTTATTTAAAAAAAAAAACTAAAAGTAAAAGATGATAAAATTATATATATATATATATATATACACATAAAATATTATTTTATTTAAATTTAATATTTAAATTATAGTTAAAAAAAATATTACTAATATTTTAAATAAATTGTTTATATTTACAGGCAAAACCAGAAAGATAAAATAATTATAATCGATTTTGAATTCACGAATTATCAATGTACTGATTTAATACTTATTTCTGCAGCTATAACACAAACTCACATAAAATCAAAAATTAAACGTATGCGTGGTCGACCACTAATAATATCACCTGATGGAAGAATAACATTAATGAATAATTTTTCCTATATGAAAACCAGAGATTTGTTGCTAAAAATTTTTGAAAAGAAACCAGATCGACTACATGTTATATTAAATGAATTAAATTTAGCTATGGAAACAAAAAATTCTTATTTAAGTAGAAATTATTTAAAAAACTATCTTAATTTTAATAACCAAAACGCAATTATATTACTATGGAACGGTAGTTCAGATAAAAACATTTTATTAAGATTAGGTTTTAATTCAAATATAATGTTGAATATGACTGCATACGATACTGGTAATAATAAAATATTTTATTTAAAATTAATTAATTTTCAAAGTAATGAAATTATATTAAGCTATAAATTAGGTTATATAATTAAAAATGGTAGATTTTTATCATTGAAAGAAACACATGATTACATGTATACACGACGCAGTTAATGACGTAAAATTAACGAAATATATTTTCAATTACCATTGATTATCAATTACCATGTATCCCCAAATTATTTGTTTAATTCTGATTTTACCGAAAATGTATCCTCTTCTGATAACAGTGATACTAATAGTGATTCTGAATTCTATAGTAGTGTATGTTCCCCAGATAAGGATAACTCATTAATTTATGATTCCAGCAACCCAGAGTTAGCTGTTAGAAATTCAAATATATCAAGCTTTATCTTTTTTAAATTCTAAAAAAACTGAACTAAATGTATTGGATTCATTTCCTGTGGTTTAAAAAGTATTTTTTAAATATAATACTTGAATACCATCCTCTGCGCCAGTTGAAAGGCTCTTTAGTGGGGCTATTCAGGTCTTAACTCCAAGGCGTAATCGCCTTGAAGATAAAAATCTTGAGATGCTTCTTTGCTGCAAATGTTTAATGCAACAAGAATAATTTTAATTACTTATAAAGGATATATTATATTATAAGAATTTTAATGTATGACAAAAGATAATTTATAAAAAAAAAATATTATGTAATATTTTTTGATAAGTGCCTAATATTATGTTTTTCTTGAAATAAAGTGTCACGGATAATTATTCATTTTTAAGATAATATGTTACTGTCTATTGAGCATATTATTATTATTATTATTATTATTATTATTTTATCATTATATTATATTGATTGTATTGTTATTGCTTAGAGCAATGAATTGTTACAACTAAAATAAAAAACTATAAAAAGTAATATAGTAATTTGTTAAAAAGTGTAAAATTTACTGATTTTAAAATAAAAAGCCTATTAATATTATTATTATTACTTTATCATACTTTACTTGGTTTAAATATAATATAATATAGTAGATGTTTTTAAGTTGAAAGCTTTGATTCAGTGCAGAAATAAATACATTGGATTTTTTTAAAAATGCACCTGAAAAAAACATTTTTTAAATTATAGAAGCAACATTAAGATTGAAAAACTTTAAACACCTTAAACAAATACAAAATGTTCTTTACATGATAAGATTGATGCATCTTATTAATCTTAAACAATTTAAATTTAAAAATATTGTTTTTAAAAATTTATCTGCTTTTTATCTAGAAAAATTCTGATTATCTTTTATCTAATAAATAGATAATTTTAGTAGGGCTTATTTTTATCTCTATCTAGATAGATTTTTGGTCTATTATCTTTATCTTTATCTAGATGACAAACTATTTAACTGGGCTCAACACTGGTTATATAATTAAAAATGGTAGATTTTTATCATTGAAAGAAACACATGATTTAATTTGCGATATTAACCATGATATTACATGTATACACGACGCAGTTAATGACGTAAAATTAACGAAATGTATTTTCAATTACCTATGTATGAAAATCAGTTATGAGAACATTTTAAGTAAAATATTAAAATAATATTGTCTTATCTTTATTATCAATAGTTTGTAATAGTTTTAATTTGTTGTACTTTTAAATTGGAAATTAGCCTTTATCGAGTTATATAATACGTTAGGTATTATATTAGGTATTAATATTTTATCATGTATATATCACTATCATAAATCATATATTCATATTATAATTTATCATTAGATTAAGACTTGTAATAATATGAAATATGATAAATATGTTAATTGATCAATGGTTAACGCTAACGACTGTAATAATAATCAATAATGATAATCGCGTACTTTTTAGTTTTTAATTTAAATATAACATTTCTACTTATTTTAATTTCAGTAAAATGCAGCGAAACGTTATAACAAAAAGAAGTCGCATGAACGTAATTGGAAGCGGTCTTATTCAGTTAAATCGATTTAAAAAATGTTCAAAAACGTTTATTTTAAAAAACGATTTTAATTTCATAGACTTTAACCAATTTTTTGACTACGGTTTTGAAATGATAGTTTGTAAATTAAGAAAAATGACAATGTGCGTGAAGTTGGCCCCCCCCCACTATGACCAATTTCTTTGAAAGTTATGTTATCATTTTGCAAATAATTTGCAAATATTTGCAAATTGGTTTTCAGAATTTGCAAATAAATACCCTGTCTGTTATGAAAAAAGTTAGACAAGGGGGGCCAACTTCACGCAGCCCCCCTTTTGAGCTACGAACTTTAAATTGCTACCAACATTTTGCAAATAGTTTGCAAATATTTGCAAATTGGTTTTCAGAATTTGCAAATAAATACTCTGCCTGTTATAAAAAAAATAAGACAGGGGGGCCAACTTCACGCAGCCCCCCCTTTTGAGCTATGAACTTTTAATTGCTACCAACATTTTGCAAATAGTTTGCAAATATTTGCAAATTGGTTTTCAGAATTTGCAAATAAATACCCTGTCTGTTATAAAAAAAGTTAGACAAGGGGGGCCAACTTCACGCAGCCCCCCCTTTTGAGCTATGAACTTTAAATTGCTACCAACATTTTGCAAATAGTTTGCAAATATTTGCAAATTGGTTTTCAGAATTTGCAAATAAATACCCTGTCTGTTATAAAAAAAGTTAGACAAGGGGGGCCAACTTCACGCAGCCCCCCCTTTTGAGCTATGAACTTTAAATTGCTACCAACATTTTGCAAATAGTTTGCAAATATTTGCAAATTGGTTTTCAGATTTTTCAAATAAATACTCTGCCTGTTATAAAAAAAATAAGACAAGGGGGCAACTTTACGAAGCCCCCCCTTTTGAGCTACGAACTTTAAATTGCTACCAACATTTTGTAAATTGGTTTTCAGAATTTGCAAACAATTACCCTGCCTGGTATAAAAAAAACTGACTCCAAACTCATACCAATCGTTAGTGTTTACACAATTATACGTATGTATAGTTTATAGGAAGTATAATATAAATTTATATTATGTAATACACAATTGAATTATACTACTTATAGAAATATTTCACATAATATATCGGGCTACTAATATAAGTTAAAAAGTTTAATATATTAAGTTCAATTGAGCATAAACATAAATAATAGGTTCTTACCCTTATGGTACATGATAATAATATATATTAATTATTTATGACATTTTTCTGATCTCCAGGTAGATTATAAAAAAATTAACCAAGCACAAATTTTAAAATGTATTAATAATACATTTTTTTAAATTATATTTAATTAATCACTAATTCTTGAGCCCACTGCCCGATCCGTTATGTGTACGACACATATTTCATCTGTTCATCATCTCCTGGTCGACCTTCCTATCTTACTTGAGCGACACATTTTGCGTTCCGCACCAACCTCGCCACTGCAACAGCAACCGCACGCACCAAGAACGGAACGTGGATGAGACTTGCTGACCACACCGACAGCATCAAATCGTCAACGTAAGTGGTTAAATGTAGAATCTGCAATTGAAAGTCGGCCACTTATTTAAGTTGTGCCTGTCCGAGTCAGCTCACCGATTAGCCACCGCTTAATTAAGGTAGGTTAATATAAGGTTAATTAGCTAACGGTGGTTAACTTCCCACTTATGTTATATGTACTATATAATCTTGTATATTTTATAAGTCCCCCTTTATACGATAGGTCAAGTTTCTGCCTGATGCTCCCCAAGCCTCACTGAATGTACCGGCTCATTAAGCCTGGCCGGTACAACTCGACGTTTTACTCTAGGTCCCCAAAATTTGTACAATATATAGTTATAAGAAATAATAATTTAAATCAACCGCGATACCGTAAACGGCGTAAACAATCATGTTATTATTTATTAAGATAGGTTGGCCAACTAAACCCGGCTAGCTGTATCAACTTCCATATTGCAATTTACAAGTAAGGATCATAATCAATAACCAATTGTAAAAAATATATTCATGCATTTTAAAATATAAAGACAATACAACTATACTCCGGTTGCCGAGATAACTCTACTCCAAATGAACGAGTTCCACAAGGAGGCCCGACTGCCCGAGAATTAAATACAATAATTATTATAGTGTTGGAACTGTACCTATTGTTATTTCTTATAGCGTGATGGACGTGTTATTACTTGCCTGCTGTATATCTTTGGGTTTTCCTATTTATTATGAAATGCCGAAATGGTATCGTCTAGATAATATGTCATTGACGATTTCTGTAGACAACAATAATATTATGGGCTAGTCTTTACTGAATGATAACAACATTTTTTAAATAGAATTAAAGTGATTCTGTTCTCATTTGCCCAGACGTCCAGTACTCCAGTCGCATGCTCACTATTGCTTATAATATATTTTATAATAGCTTGTGTGTTGTTGTTTATTAATTTTATTTTAATATAGGCACATCGCGTTTATAATGGTAAGTGTAAAATTATATTTAATTACAATAGTGTGTACCTATTATTTAAATTAATTTATTATGATACTGTGACTGTCACATAGGTAATTTTTTTAATAGTCCACACTAATTTCATATTTGTTGATTTTATTTTTGTAAGTTACCTAAAGAAGTAATAATACTTAATTTTTACCAAGAGATTTGATTTTATAATCAATGCCGCATTTAGGGGGCGGGGGCACTGGCTACAACTTCCCGGGGCGCCAGTATTTTGGGGGCGCCGAAATTTTGCGGTCGGAAATAAAAAAAAATTAATTAATTAATAAAAATAAAATAAAAAATAAACTTTAAAATTTAAAATATTTTAATAACAGTAGGTATTACATTATAATATTAATGTATTATTCTGTTTGAAATTAAAACATTAAACAACTAATGTATTTATAGCAATATAGCAATGGCTATCATCGTTCTAGAATTATTAAAATACTTAATAATAGTTCACAATTTTGTTGTGATCTAATAGACATAAGTTATTTATAATAATACGGAGTATTTTGTTATCGTGTGAGGCATGCCCACTACTAAAGTACTTTAAAAAAAGCAAACATTATTGTAAAACATTTTTTCTTCAATGGCTTTAAAATAATCTGACCAAACAATATAGTTTTTATTTTATTATTCTATTTACTGTTGCCATACAGTCTACAGCGTTATACCTAGCTATATCTATATATATAAAAATGAATGTATGTGTGTGTGTGTGTCCATATTACCATGGTTACCAAGGTTGCCATGGTTACTAAGGTTACCAAGATTTCATAATAATTATTATTATTTATTTCAATATAACTGAATTCAATTGCAACTATTAAAAGTTAATTTTTTATGCCCAACAACAAACGATCGATAAATAGTCCCGCAGTTCAAGCACTCAAGAAGCGGTAAACACGAGCCGCGGAAACAGACGGGCAAAGAGAAGCCAGATTGAGGACCAACCGAGAACGGCAGTCCCGGGCCCGCTCATCGGAGACTGACGAGCAAAGAGAAACCAGATTGAGGACCAACCGAGAACGGCAGTCCCGGGCCCGCTCATCCGAGACAGATGAGCACCGAGATGCAAGATTGGGGACCATGCGAGTAATGGGTGCTCGATCCAGACGAACCACCGAATTGAACCTTTGTGCACTACACTATGATGCCGATATTAATTACAGCACACACTCAAGCGTGGCCATCGGAATAATGGATGTACTCTGCATTTATTGTAGAGCATTTAAGTTTAAGAATGAAGCACCAGGAATGTGCTGTGCTCGGGGTTAGGTAAATTTGCCAGCCTTGCATGCACCACCCGAACCATTATCAACGTTGGTGGCAGGCGATACGAGCATTTCGAAACAATTCGAGCAATTTTAAACGGAAAGTTTAAGGGCGAATATGTAATGTTGCCACGAATCCCTACAGATTTGCCCTTCGCATTCAAACGTTTGCAGTTTCCGGTGCGAATCGCTTTTGCCATGACCATCAACAAGGCTCAAGGCCAATCACTACAAGTGTGTGGCCTAAATTTGGTAAATCCATGCTTCTCCCATGGACAGCTGTATGTTGCCTGCTCCCGCGTCGGGAGCCCGAATGATTTATATGTGTACGCACCAGATGGTTATACGAAAAATATTGTGTATCACAATGCACTTATGTAGATGGCAAGCATAAACCATTAAAGAACCATTAAAAATGCTTTTTTGCTTTTTTAATTTTTTAACAAATTTAGGTTAAAAAAGGTTTAGAGATTAATAAAATCACTAAAATACATATAGAGTAGGTATTTTTAATGGGCAACGAAGTGCACGGGGTCAGCTAGTTATACTATAATATAGTATGATATAGTCTAGCACAGGTTGAATGTTTCAAGTATTTTTTTATTCAATTTATGTAAAAATTATCATTATTTGTTAATGAAATAACAAACAAATCGCTCATGCCTCATTGTAAAGTCCTACAAGTAAATAAATAAATGAAATAACAAATACAGAACATTATACCTAACCTGTACATTTACATAATGAATGCTTATTCCTTAAACAAGTTTCACATTTTTGGAATTAAATATTAATATTATTAATGTTATTGTTATAATAATAAAAATTATCATTTAGCATTTTAATTGTAATTATATAAATAGTCCGTGATAGTCGATAAACATACTCAACAGGTCACAGACACGTATATGAAGTTGGCACCCCGACTTTATGCTAAAGTTTTCAAAATCATTGCAAACAATTACAAATTAATTGTAAATAATTGTAAATCCAATCTCCTAATTTGTAAACACCCCCCTCGGCCATTGAGTCAAAAATAAGTCCGGGGGCCAAGTTCACGCAGCCTCCCCCAATCTGTCTGATCGCTTCCGGACAAATTGTAAACAATTGTAAATCCATTCCCCGAATTTGTAAATTATCAGAAAACTTAGACACCAAAAAACAAAAGTCGGAGGGCCAAGTTCACGCAGTATCCCACTTTGGCGGATTCACTTCAAACCAGCGCCAATATTTAGCAAATTCATTGC
Organism: Nasonovia ribisnigri; assembly: GCA_027563435.1. Taxonomy (NCBI): domain Eukaryota; kingdom Metazoa; phylum Arthropoda; class Insecta; order Hemiptera; family Aphididae; genus Nasonovia; species Nasonovia ribisnigri. Next base: position 16,596 of record JANEHU010002270.1, read on the forward strand.
AAATAATTGCAAATTGATTATTAGACTTTGCAAATCAAAATTGGAATTTCTGAGAATTTTTCGCAAATTTGGTCAGCCCCACCACTTTGTCCGATCCGTTCCAAACCAAGGTCAATATTTAGCAAATTAATTGCAAATTGGCTTTTAGAATTTGCAAATCAAAATTGTATTTTCCTTGATTTATTTTTGCAAATTATTTTTTGAAATATAGACTTTTTATTGATTTTCCATCAAACCAATTTTTATTGAATAAAATCATAAACAAATTCTGTTCAATAAAAAAATTAATAAAAAATCTAAAATCATTAAAAAAGGTCTCTATTTGATAAAAAAAATTGTTTTTTATCGATATTTTTAACAATTTTTTTTAAGATTTTAATTTATTTAAAAATTTTTATAAAATAAAAATGTTTATTTAAAATTTTTTTGTTAATATTTTTAGTCTGGACTCTTTACCAAAAATATTTGTTTGTCAATTATAGATTATTTTATTTTTTTTTAGTAAAGTTTTAAACATTTTTTTATTAATATTTTTAATAAATACAAATTTTTTAAACTAGATTTATTAATTTATGTATTTTTCATCAAATAGATTTTAAGTCAATTTCCATTTTTTATAAAGTACGGATTTTTTACCAAAAAGTTATTTTATCAAATACATTTTTTTTATTGATTTTGGATTTTCTTATTACAGATTTTTTATTTAGGTTTTTTATAAAATGGTTTTTTTATAAAATATTGTTAAAAAAAAATTATTAAAAATCTTTATTTCATAAACAATCAATATTTGTTATAATTAAAATTAAATTATAATTAATATTAATAACGCTGATTTACTCTTACAAATTACAAAAAATCTGGTTTAAAAAATTTGTATTTATTAAAAAATATAAATAAAAAAATGTTTAAACCTTTACTAAATTAAAATTCTGTTTAATAAAAAATCAATCTGTATCAAAATATCTGTAGGTATATTATACAAAATTAATAAAAAAAATTCAGTTTTTGATAAATAAAATTTTTTAACGGATTTGTTATTGATTTTTTAACAAACACGATTTTTATTAATATTTTTATCAAGTAAAAATTTATTTAATTATAAATTTTTCATCAAATAGGTTTTAATTCAATTTTCATTTTTTTTAAAAAGTACGAATTTTTTGATCAGAAATCGATTTTTTTTTTATTAATTTTGTATTTTTTTACTACATATTTTTTATTGATTTTTTATTTTTATTGATTTTTATCGAGCAGAATTTTTTTAAGATTTTAATTTAATAAAGATTTTTCATAAAACTTATGGAAAATTTTTTATTAATATTTTGTAAATTATAGATCTTTTAAATTATGAATTTTTCATCAAACAGATTTGTATTCAATTTTTTGATTCTGAGCGGAGCGATGAATGTATTGATTTTATAATGATGTGTGTTTTTTAATTTTTTTTAATTTTTTTTTGTGTCTGTCATCACCTTTTAGGACAGAAAAAATGCTTCGATTTTCTTCAATAGTATGTTTTCTGATAAGAAAGTGAATCTAGTTGGTACTTTGGGGGGTCAAAAGTTAAAATTTCCCAGTAGTTTTTATGAGCGCCGTGAAAAACCAATGAAAAATTAAGGAAAAAACGGGAATTTTTACGGAAAACCAATTTTCGACAAAATCGATTTTGGTTTTTGGTATAAGTCTAAAAGAAATGACCGCAGATACATGAGATTTTGACTGAATGTTTATATTAGCATTTTCTACACACCCTAGAATTTTCAAAATATTCTGACTTATTTTGAGCTGTTACATTTTCAGTTTCCAATTATTTTAGTTTTTTTTTATAAAATAACTGTGTGCCTATGTATTTTTAATATTTTTCAATTGCTATTGTAACAATATATCAGGAGCCTTATATTAAATTTTCATTATTTTTGGCCCAACAAATAAAATTTTATTGATATTTATAGAAAAAAAAAACTAAAAAATTTGAAACTGAAAATGTCCGTCAACATCTCAAAATAAATCAAAATATTTTGCAAATTTTATCCTGTATAGAAAATGCTAATATAAACAACCAGTGAAAATTGCATGTATCTACGGTCATTAGTTTTAGAGTTATACCAAAAACCAAAATCGATTTTGTCGAAAATTGGTTTTCCGTAAAAATGCCCGTTTTTTCCTTAATTTTTAATTTGTTTTTCACGGCGCTCATGAAAACTACTGGGAAGTTTTATGGAAAATCAATAAAAAAAGTCTATATTTCAAAACATAATTTGCAAAAATAAAGCAAGGAAAATACAATTTTGATTTGCAAATTCTAAAAACCAATTTGCATTTAATCTGCTAAATATTGCGATTAGATTTTAATAAATTATATTGTATAGGACAACGTATAATACGTTGGATTGCTAGACTCGATCGGCCAAAGTCCCCCCGACTGCTGCGTCAACTTGGCCCTCCGACTTTTGATTTTTGATTTCTTAGTTTTTTGATAATTTACAAATTCAGGGAATGGATTTACAATTATTTACAATTAATTTACAATTGTTTACAATTTGTCTGAAGTAAAACGGTCAAAGTCAGGGGGCTGCGTGAACTTGGCCCTCCGAAACTTATTTTTGACTAAACGGCTGAGGGGGGTGTTTACAAATTTGGCGATTGGATTTACAATTATTTACAATTAATTTACAATTGTTTGCAATGATTTTGAAGGAGGGCCAACTTCATGTACGTGTCACAGACCATAATCAACTAATAACTGCATTAACTGCAAACATCCATTCCCAGAATAGTACATTGCGGGCTACGGGCTATTAATAATTAATAACACAATGGTTATTTCATATTTATACTACTATTTAAAAATGTCATTATTTATAAACTATAAACTTGGTTTGAGAATATGAATAAATGTTAAAAAAAGCGTTTGTACAATTTCGCGATTTTTATCAATAAAAAATCAATCTAGATGAATTAATTTAGATAAGTAAAAAAAATATCTAAGATGACCGTTTAGATACCTTGTAACTATTTATCTAGATAAGATAAAAGATGAACAAAAATCTAGATATTCATCTAGATAAATTTATATAGATAAGACTTAACACTGGTCATGACTATACCTACATAATTTTCATCTTCAATATTATATTTTTAAGTATTTTACATTTTAATAAAAATTTTAGATTAAATCAAAAGGGAGGAAACCAGCTGTGGATCCGAATGTACTATTTAATATTTTGAAAGATAAAGATGAGATTTTTAGTGACGGCAAGTTGGTGCCAGTGACTAATAAAGTATGGATTGATATATCAAACAAATTGCAAAACAAAATTTCACCAAATAGTATCTATATATCCCTCTACCATGATAGAAATAATTGGAAAACTGAGTTAAAAAAAATACTTGGTTTACTGAATACTTCTTTAAGTGATAATGGCAGTATTGATGACAACGAAAGCTCTTCTTCATCTGAGTCAGATTATTGTTCTAGCAGAGAACTTTTTGAGTTTGAACTTGCATATGATAAATATAGATCAATTTTACCAAGGCCAGTCGATTATAAAAATAAAGGTAAAACAAAAAAATATAATATTTTAAAGCCACATGCTTGGTCTGACGTCATTAATGATGAATTTTTATTAATTTATAAGTTGCCATGTACTTTCATCTATAAAAGAGCCAAAGTGTTTTCTGAAGCCAGTCAAAGTTCAAAATATATAACATTCGAAGGGAAATGTAAGGAAAAAACTTGTAGTGCACTACTTTCGGGATGGAGTAAAAACAAACCAAAAGAAGGAGAACCATTAAAAATATCAATTTTAACCAAAAATACTATTGGAAAGGAGATGCAACATACCATAAAACGACCACTGAAGGGTGAAAAACGACAAGTTATTGGAAGGCAGTTAGCTAATGACTTGGCATGCAATTGGAGGCGGAGAAATGTAGAAAATATGGAGTTTGGACGTATTTCACCACCTAATTTATATAATCAAGATATACTTCGTAAAGCTAAACAGGAGTATAGAGACCGATCCCTGGGCATTACAACAAAAGATCCTGTTAATTCTCTTATTGAATTCAAACACAATTCATCTTTTTCTGGTTCTATTCATAGTATTGGAATTGATCCATTTGTGGTTCATTATTGGAGTAGACACCAAATAATTATTTATAAAGATTCTAAGAAAGAATACTGCCGATTATCTATAGATGCCACAGGAGGATTAGTAAAAAAGTTAAAACGAACCTCATTAAATATAACTTCTGCATACATTTTTTTATATGAAGCGGTTATTTCTACAAGTTTCGGACATTTACCAGTGGCTCAAATGTTATCAGAAAAACAAGATACATTGACCATATGGAATTGGCTTTGTAATTGGAAGAAAAATGTGATTCACGAGCCAAATGAAACGGTTTGTAACTATTCAAAGGCACTTCTTGGGGCTTTAACAAGATCTTTTTGTGACGGAATGAGTCTTAAAATATATACCGAAACTTGTTTTTTAATATTGATTGGGATTAAAGACACGCAGTTACCTAAATGCTATATTCGTCTAGATGTAGCACATATTATAAAAATATTTTGTAGATTCAAATGTTTTACTGAACAAAAAAAAAAATATTTAAAAGAATTTTATGTTCGAGGTTTACGTTTGCTCCTAACTACTGAAGAATTAACAGAATTTAAAAATATATTAGAATCGTTATTGACAGTTATGTTGTGTGAAACAGATGGATGGGTGACTGACTGTAATCAAGTTGTAAAATCTCCATCAGAAAAATGTAGAGAATTTATTTTATCATTAATAAAATCAAATGTAAATGACAATTCTTTTGATAATGAACATGACCATACTGAGTCAACAGAGACTGATATGCTACCAGATTCATATTTATATGAACAAGAAGAATCTGACCAAGAGAGCGATGTAGATACCAGTGAAATTGAAAAGTTCTTAGACAACATAAAAGAGACAAGCTACCAAAATTCTAAAATTAAAGGTACGTTTATAATATAATATATATTTTTTTTTAATATTAATATTCGTAATTACCACGCAAACCAAACAATAAATAAACATTTTTATTAATTTCATATTTAAATATAATACATATTTAAAAAATAGTGTGGGGGGGGGGGGTAATTTAAATCTACATTTTGTTTTCATTAATTTCATGATTTTTAATAATTTTTTAGTTTTTAAGTAGAAAGGCAAAAACAGGTTTTTGTCCGGGCGGCGAGTCCTCTTCTACGGAAAATGGGAATATCCTGACGGGATACCCTATATCCTATACCTATATAACTTTTTTAATTATATTTATTATTATACAAAAAAATAATCTAAATAATATATTCTTAATTATCAGAATTCGAAAATGTTCAGTATCATTGTAGTTATTTTACTCGTGGCACTATCGTTATAATTCATATTATTATATGTACCTAATGAGTAATGACATGTTTTGTATTCGCAGGTAATCGAATATCTGCTTATTTCTTACCAGAGTTAACAAAAAATGTATTACGGGTGTGTAAAGATTTCCCACTCTGGACTAGCGTAATGAGATCAAGTTTTGGGTCACCATATAAAATTGCTTCATCGGCATCAGTTGAGTGTGATTTTAAACAATTGAAAACTCATATTTTACGGTTCGATGTGCGTCCAATGGCTGTTGATAAGTTTGTAGTTACTCACCTAAAGAGCATTGATAGTAATACAAAACTTTTTCGCAGTAAGCAACTGCGAAATGCTTGCTCAGACAATGATAATATGATATCACTACAGGTAGATAACCACAATATGACTCCTAAAAATATTTATTCAGTAAATTCACCGGAGATCATTCAAAATAATAAAAAAAACAGAAGATGAAGCGATTGATTTGAGCGATGAAAATGTAGTTGATATTCAAAAATCAGATTTTATATTATTAGATGACGATGGAATAAGTTTGAGTGAAGAATCTAATACATCTAAAAATTCTCTAGATGAAATTGAAAATTGGCGTGGAAAGGGATCTGAAGAAATATTACTTACAGTCAAAAATACGAAGACTAAAAAAAAGCTTAGACAAACAAAGTATATGGAATCGACACCTGAAATTGAGAAAATAATATCAAATAGATCAACACGTTCAACCAAAAATAATTTTTTAACCAACGGAAATATGACAACACCAATAACAATGAAAAAAAAACGTTACCTGGTACACAACACATGCCCATTTGACTCAACTTCGGTATTAATTGCAATGGCATATATAGATATACCTGCATACAAAAGTTTTGTAGATATAAATTCAAATATTTATCTTCAATTTTGTAAGAAGCTAGCTACCAACCCGTGTTCTACGAATATATACAAAGAGCGGTTAACACTTCTACAAAATGTTTTCCAAGAAGACACCGGAATAACAGATGTCAAACTCATAGACGCGAGATGTAACGTGACTTAAATGATCACTAGTTTTTTGAAAAGTGTGCCATCCGCCGTTGAAAAACGACAGTGTTTCAACTGTGCTACGTCGAAAACTATACAAAGTCCAACAATAATTTTAAACTCAAAATTTAGCAATTTAAATGATTTGGAGACAAGTTTGAAAGAATACAGTGAAGAAAAAAAAAATATGCACAGAACTAAGCTGTTTGGGATTTTTAAATGTAACGAGAGTCCTAGGAAATCATTTATTCATTGAAACAGATTTAATTGCTGAATATCATGAGTACTCACTGGCTGACTTGCAGTATAGTCTGACAATTGTCAATGTCAGGTATTGTATATAATTATTTTTAAATAATATATTTTTTAATTGATTGTTTTGAATAATTTTTAGATATATATTATCCGGAGCAGTTTCTTAAGGTAGAAACACACTACTGTCACGTCACGTGAACTCACACATTATCATGTGAGCTCACGTGACAGGGAAAAAGTGCGGAGTGCCATTTTACATATTATTTGAATTCATCAGAAACACACTGTTATCACATCATGCTTATCACGTCACGTTACCAAACTCACGCGTGAAATCACGTCTCTATTTTCTGAAAGTTTGCACATTTATGACTCACGTGACAACACGTAAACTAGTGTTTCATACTAATATTATTTCGTTCTAAATGGAAAATTCAAAAATGGAAGAAATGCTCATTGAAAAAGTGAGGGAACATAATGTTCTATATGACCATGGGTCATCTGATTACCGAGATCAACATATTCGGCAAAATGCATGGGAAGAAATTGGTCAAGAGCTAAAAATATCAGGTATGTTTCATTTTCTAAACAAAACTTTCTAACAAAATGTCTAAATCAAAATTCTAACAAAATAATATAATATAAATCGTTAAAATAAACACTGTACCTACTGTATACAACAGTAATAATTTTAATAGTTTCATGTGATAGTACATGTTTTTACTGTCCCACTATAACACTTCAAAATATGGCACTGTAATTATTTTTATACTTTATTTTTACTTTATTTCTCGTTCCTTACGTCTGGTATTTCCATGATAATTCGATATCATAATTATTACGAATAATATTATAGCGATATCATTCTTACGATATATATTTGAACCATACACACGCATGTAAATAATGATGAAGTGGGACGGTACTGCTTATCGCCTGTGAGCGTCGACTGAATAAAAATAACCAGATTGTAGATCTATAAAATCACGATTTGCGATTGTAGTATTTTTCAACGTTTATTATTTCAACAAGATTATTTTAGATGTTATAATATAAACGCTCTGTAACTAATTAAAAATAAAAGTAATGTTTGCTTACTAGAATATTAAATACATTTGTTGATATTATATATAAATAATAATAATTTTTAATGAAGTTTGATTTTTTCCCTTACGAACACTCAATTTGCCAAACTAAACTACCAACATTTGAATTAAAATATTCTTTAAAATAGTCCCGTACTTGAAATGCTTCGCGCGTGCTATTTCTTCTTAACGAATCTACATTTAATAGAGCTGATTCTGGAAGTTGAAGTGATTCAGCGTCTGGTTCAAACGCATTATCTGCACACAACATGTTATGAAGGCAGCATGATGCGAGTACAACTTTATCAACAAATTCTGGTTGAATTTCTAAGGGCCCTCGAAAACATCTCCAGCGTGCAGCCAGGATCCCAAAAGCATTCTCCACAACACGCCTGGTCCTTGACAATCTGTAGTTAAATATTTTGTTGGGCTCGTTGTCCTGTAAATAACTTCTGCTATATGGACGAAGTAGATAGGTTTTCAATGGAAACGCTTCGTCGCCAACAATGACATATGGCTGTGGTTGTCCATTTTGTATTATGGGGGCTGGTTCTGGAATATTGAACGTCTTACTTTGTAGTTTTTTTCCAATTATTGAATTAGACAAAATACCGCCATCGCTGTTTCTTCCATACGCTCCCACGTCAATCGCAATGAATTTATAATCAGCATCAACTAAAGCTAGAAGTACAATTGAATGACAGCCTTTATAATTATAGTACGTGGATCCAGCATTGATCGGACACTGAATATTAATGTGCTTGCCGTCAATAGCACCAATGCAGTTTGGAAAATTCCACATTTCTTTGTATCTCGAGGCAATAGTTTTCCACATTTCTTCCGTCGGTTGTGGCATTGTAATTGGTCCTAGTCTCTTCCATATTGCTTCACAAACGTCTTGAACGACGTTTGTTAGCACGAACAGTGCTAAATCCTAATCTATAACTGAAGCCAATGCTTCTAAATGAATTTCCTGTGGCTAGAAATCTGAAAAATATAAAAATCTAGTCACATCCACTTGAAATAAAAATATGTATAAGTAAGTTAGGAAACCAACTTCGAAGAAAAATAATAATTTAATATGAAATGTGGAATATTTCGTAAAATAAAAATCAGTGTATTTCTTTTAATGTGAATAAATAATAACCTTAAACAATACGCTGGCCAATGTGCATTTCTAAACTATTAACCATGTACATTAAAATAAATAAACTGTAGAAATAAATATTAAAACAATTTTTCTTCAAAAATAAATACTAAGAGGGAGACACAACATTCGATGTAGTAGTGCTGATTTCAGCGGTGCCCAGTTCATAAAAAAATCCTCAACTTTTTACAGGAAGTGAAGCCAAACTACGGTGGGATAAATTAAGAAGATGTTTCACTAATGCAAAAAATAGGCGCCGTGAAAATACCAAAAGCGGTATGGCCTCCAAAAAAAAAACTTTTTGGAAATACGAAAATCAAATGTCGTTTATCATACCATTTCTGGAAAATAGAAAGTGAGTGTAAATATATTATATGAGTATAATTATCTTTTATCTATTTATACCTAAATTTTCCCCCAAAAATATGTCACTACCTACATGGCTTTATAATAAAAAGTAGTTCTAAAAAATCAATAATTAAAAACAGACAATAACGAACCCACAATAATTGTAATAGTTACGTATTATAATATACTATATTTATTATATTATATCATATTATTCTGTATCTATTTTTATATTTCAATAAAAATGTTTATTTAAGGACACATGGAAACTTGAACGAGTCTCAAGCGTCTATCAATGTAGTGGCTGATTCAGGTGATTTTTCTGACGAGTTTGAAGAAAATGATACACCAAGTCCATCAGAAAACTGTGGCAATGTGGATGTGGAAGTTGGACGAAATTTCCAGGCTATTGATAAATTAACTCTAAGCGATGTCGAGTCAATGGAAAGCCACGACGTAGCCATAAAACGAACCAAAAAACAAAAATCTCAACCTATTACTCCAGTTCAACAAATGGTTGACATTTTAAAGGAAAATTCGGCTTTAAAAAAACGCCGACTTGAAGAGAAAAGTGTACGTTCAGACTCAGACTCGTCTAAAACTGACTTTGTAAAAAGTTTAGATGACACAGATATGTTCTTTTTAAGTATGTCAAAAATGACCAAACATTATGTATAAAGGTGCAAAACTACAAAAGTATTATTATAAGAGGTATTTTTTATTTTTTAATGAAACAAAAAGACAAAAAGGTTGTATTTCATTATTTTTAAATTTATATTATGCGTTTGTTACAAGATAAATAAAAGTAATAAGAATCAATAATTTATTAAAATATTTTTTTTTTTTTAATTTTCCTTTCACAAATTCATAGTGGAATGGACCAAAATGAACCAGCACCAAAATGAGAAAATGTCCGCAAAAGATTGAAACCGGTGGTGAAAAGTTTTTTTGAGGTATTGACCTGACGTTTTAAATGCAAGAACAATGAAAAATGATTTCTAACTTAAATAATTCAAAAATAATTAAGTAAATTTAAATATTAGACAATTATTTTATGTTTATGCTCAATTAAACTTAATATATTAAACTTTTTAACTTATATTAGTAGCCCGATATATTATGTAAAATATTTCTATAAGTAGTATAATTCAATTGTGTATTACATAATATAAATTTATATTATACTTCCTATAAACTAGAGTGCCTTGATAGAGAGAGTGTGGCCATACGGACTGATAAGAAATTATAAGAGATTTGGCCGCCATTAGTTTGCTAATCAGTAATTACAATATAAAATAAATTATTAAATAATGCACTAAAATAAAGCATTAGAGAGCTTTATAATTCACTATAAATTTAATAATAAATAGGTATATAGGTAGAAGGTACAATTATAGTTATTTAAGTAATTTCAATAATCATTCAATGTGGGTTTTTTTATTTAATTTTACAAATTATGCCTCAAAAACTGTCCTCTATTATTTTTTCTACAGGCGTATATGGTAACCTTAGTAATTTCACATCTGTAAATTAAACATATTATATTATATTAAAATAAAATCAAGGTTTATAAAGTATAAGCGTAAGCATAGCATAATAAAATAGTGCTTATATTGTGTAACAGACAAGTATAATTATTTAAAGCTCTTTTATATTTTAACACAATTCAGAAATAATTAATACTATTAAAAAAATATGTAAAGCATAGCAAAAATATCAAGCATGGCAGGCAATAGACTTGCTTCCATATTTATTTAGTAGCTTAGTATTTTTTCTTCCTGCTATTTTCAAGCGAAATAGAATATAATAATAACTAGTTATTATATGCATTTGTAATTTATGACAATTAGGAATGTGGGAAATTTCAATTTCTTTCACTTTATTTATTAAGAATTGTTTTATATCACAATTTTGATTTTTTATTATATTACTAGCTGACCCCGTGCACCTCGTTGCCAATTAAAAATACCTACTCTATATGTATTTTAGTGATTTTATTAATCTCTAAACCTTTTTTAACCTAAATTTGTTAAAAAATTAAAAAAGCAAAAAAGCATTTTTAATGGTTCTTTAATGGTTTATGCTTGCCATCTACATAAGTGCATTGTGATACACAATATTTTTCGTATAACCATCTGGTGCGTATACATATAAATCATTCGGTAATGAGCGGGCCCGGGACTGCCGTTCTCGGTTGGTCCTCAATCTGGCTTCTCTTTGCTCGTCAGTCTCCGATGAGCGGGCCCGGGACTGCCGTTCTCGGTTGGTCCTCAATCTGGCTTCTCTTTGCCCGTCTGTTTCCGCGGCTCGTGTTTCCCGCTTCTTGAGTGCTTGAACTGCGGGACTATTTATCGATCGTTTGTTGTTGGGCATAAAAAATTAACTTTTAATAGTTGCAATTGAATTCAGTTATATTGAAATAAATAATAATAATTATTATGAAATCTTGGTAACCTTAGTAACCATGGCAACCTTGGTAACCATGGTAATATGGACACACACACACACATACATTCATTTTTATATATATAGAAGATAGAAGATAAGATAGTACTTCCTAAAAATGTTTTCCATGGCCAAAAAAAAATTGAAGGTAAGTTCATTGCAGAAAAATAAGCATCCTTTTTTAAAGCGCTTAAGTTTGGTTAATTTGGAAAAAGAAGCATTTATACTATTACTGGAACCAACAGAAATTAAGCAACATTCACAAGTAGTTGTTTTTTTTTTAATACTAAATAATATGTAGCCGCATACATTATAAAATGAATTTAGCTCACCGTTACATAAGTTCATATTCGGCTCATTTATTTCTTGTGGTAACTGAATGTTTTCAATTTTTTTATCTTTATGATTAGAATCTTCTAAAGTATCTAAGAAACCTGATAAAAATGTTCTATCGTCTTCATTATAATTTCCTTTTGATATATCTTTTAAATATTGGGATACAGACAATAATTTCAAATTGTTTTTTACTTGTAGAGCATTAGGAACTATATTTTTTGTTCTCATTATACTAAATACATTTTCAAGACAGTCTTGTGTAAACCTCGACGTTAAAATAAAATGAAATCCTTTATCATCTAAGTAAATTTTTTGAATGTCTAAAATAGATGATGTTGCAAGTATTGAACCTTTTTGAGAAGGTTAGGTTAAGATCACGATATTGCATATGCATCGAGTTCAAATTTAAACGATAGACATAAAGCTGATAAAGTGCTAGAAAATCGAGCTTGGGAATGATTTAAAACAAAAAATATTCCTAGAAAAGAGAAATTAGTTGCATATGCAGTAACAAACGCAATGAAAGCTAAAAGAAAAATAGGTATGGGTTGTAAAGGTAAACGGAAACATACTAAAAAAAGAAATGGTATACTAGCAGCGAGAAAAAAAAGATCTATAAAGAAAAAGAATGATGGTAAAAGAATGATTTCATCACCAAAACAGACAGGTGGTGTAATTCCCTTAATACCTATATTTGCAGGATTGTCAGCACTTGGTAGTTTGATGTCTGGTGGTAGCAGTGTGTATAATGCAATACAAAATTCAAAAAGAAAAAAAGGTAACGGCTTATATTTAAACAATAAGGAATCAAAAAAAAAAAACTGATGATCACGCTACCTGACAGACCACTTTCATCCCAAGATATTATAAAATATGTTACAATGTTAAAAATCAATCATTTCCGTGGTGTCTTCTCACGTGATAACTTACCTAAGAAACCACATGCAATTGAATGTGGTATATTAAACTTAGACATATCTTCAGGTGATGGAAGTCATTGGGTAGTGTTCCATAAAAATAAAGATAACGTTGTATATTTTGATAGCTTTGGGGATTTACCTCCACCAATTGAATTGCAACATTATTTTCATGAGTTTAAAATAGTATATAACTATTCTAACTATCAAGATTTCAATACATTTAACTGTGGTCATTTATGTCTTGAATTTTTACAATGTATGAATCTGTTACATTAAGTTTGACAAGAAATACTACTACATTATCTACAAATTATTTTCCGTCCATAAACCTTTATGAGGACTCGGAAATAGCTTTGTTATGCTTGCAGACATTTAATTCATTTCCGAATATTAACGAAAATAATAATAAATTCGCTATAGAAGTAGTTGACGATAATAATAATAAAAAAAAAAATTTTTTGATGTGTTATATTAAACCGGAAGAGTGATGTTATGAAATTGAAGATATTAAGAATCGAGTTATTGAAAAAATAGATTACCTACTATAATAACAAATTCAATGCCGAGTTAACATTTGACATTTCGGTTGATCCTAATGATTTCAGATCATATTTAAAATGTAATGGGATACTACATTTTGAGATTTTACATAGTATAGCACCTGTATTAGGTTTTGAAAAACGAGAATATAAACCAGAGTTTGAAATTCGTCGATCGGAAAAAGCTGTAAATTTAAACACAAATAATTCTATAAAAGTAATGTGTAATATAGCTCAAGGATCATTCAACAACCATCTTCAAAGTCATTCGATTTACGAGTTTTTCCCAAGTGCAAGGACAGGATCTAAAGTAATTCAGTCACCACAAAATTTAATATATTACAAATTAAATAAAACAAATATTGACTCGATAACTGTTCAGCTGGTTGATCAAGATCATAATTTGATTGATAATTTTGGTGAGACATTGACTGAGATGGGATTGAAATTCAATATAAACCCACTACTTCGGATTAGTTCAACTAGTCATACGACTAAAGTGATACCGGTAACATCAAATAAAGTAAAACAATTGACGGCCAAAAATAAAAAACTTTTACAAGCTCTGGGTTATCAATTAAAGCAGAATGCCTGAAAGTGATATTTTAGATATAACTACACAGTACGAAACGGATTCTAAAATTACGAAAATTGAATATCATTCATACACACCGTATACAACATCATTTAATAATAATGACGAAATACGTATATCAATCCAGCAAACGGATGTTTATCCATATTTACACGAAAGCTTTATTTTTTTAGAAGGATCAATTACGGAAGCTGATAAAGTGAAACTGTCTAATAACGGTTACTCTTATCTCTTCGAACAAATACGATTGGAAATTAATGGGATAGAAGTAGATAGCACTCGTGTTCTTGGAATCACTAGCTCGTTGAAAGGCTACTTATCTGGTACACCAGATAACTATAATTGCTATGAAAACTCTGGCTGGAATTTTAAAAACGCAACACAATCAGCAAATGATAAAGGCGAATTTAGTGCTTGCATTCCATTAAAATATTGGTTAGGTTTGTTTGAAGACTATAAAAAAATATTGGTGAATACTAGATTAGAATTAATTTTAACTCGAAGTCATAGTGATTTAAATGCGTTGAGCTTGAAAAGTGGAATAATTAATTCTACAGCTAAAGTCGTTTTAAACAAAATAGTCTGGAAGGTACCACATATCACTGTTGATGACGAAGAAAGGTTAAAATTATTGAAACTTATAGAAAAAGAAAAAAGTTTATTTATTCCTTTTAGATCTTTTGAAACTTTTGAATATCCTGAACTAGGAACCACTAAAAAAGTTGTATGGAATTTAAAAACTGCATCAAAATTAGAAAAACCACGATTCATTATAATTGTATTACAAAAAGGACGTAAAAATTCGTTAGCAAAAGATTGTAGTATATTTGATCATTGTCAACGAACAAATGTTAAAGTATTTCTGAACTCGATAGCTTATCCATATGATAATTTGAATTTAGATTTCACTAAAAATAATTTCACCTTATTATATGATATGTATACATCGTTTCAAGAATCGTACTATAAAAAAAGTATACGGTACCCGATATTGAGTCCTTCTACTTTTCTAGCAAACGCTCCAATTATAGTCATAGATACTTCAAAACAGAACGATGCAGCTACAGCCTCAGCAGTGGATGTTCAATTGGAAATTGAAGCTTCAGAATCACTTACAGGTGTAACTGCATATTGTTTATTAATTCATGATCGTATTGTAGAATATGTGCCTTTCACTAGAGAAGTAAGAAAACTTGTGTAAATAATAGATCTAAATTGATTATATTTAATCCTTATATTATAAAACGCTAACCGTGTGGCGCCCCCTAGCTATAGTGGAACGTTGGAACGGAAAACCAAACCCTTGGAGCAAACGCTCAAACGCCGCTCCTTATCGCCGCGCCTTATCACTTTTTGCTGCCGTTTTTCCGATTTCCGATTTTTTTTCCGAAATATCGACTTTTACCCGTTTTTCGGACCTCCCGGCTCTCCGTTCTCGCCTTATTCGCCTTCCTCGCCTCATTTAACGGCCTCCGGTACGTGCGCTTTTTTCGTCACGACCGTTTCTCCGCGGAGATCGCGCGAAAACCGACGCGCCGTCGTCGCGCTTTTCGTTCGAAAAATCGACTTTTACCCGTTTTTTGGACGTCCCACCTCCCCGTTCTCGCCTCATTCGGAATCCCCGCTAAATTTACCGACGGCGCCCGCCCCTACTTCGTTCCCGGCGAGTGCCGCGGGCGAGTAAAATCGACGAAAAGAGCCGCCGTAGCGTTTGCGATTCTCCTCGGCGGCGGCGAGACGCCTTAAGAGGCAGAGATTTCACACCAGTTCTCAACTCGATGGATAGGTAGGTAGGATTAGGGCGTTAGGTAGGCAGGTTACCCGGCGGTGGAGCGTTCGATACTGACCGCGGCGGCGGATTTGTGTAAATTTGCGGCGGCCGTGTTAATTCGAAATCCTTTTTTTTTCGATTTTTTTTTTTTTTATTACGATTCTAAAAGTTTTTATTTATACAAATAATAAAGTATTGTTACTCTGATTAAAGAAAAAACACTCGACTTATATTTTTAAATATTCATTTGTTTGTTGTTCTTATATCTTTCTTATACTATTAAAATAATGGTTAAATGTTTTTTTTTTTTTTTTTATTAAAGTAGTTTTTCTTTAAATGTACAATTTATAGTATAAATAAAGAAAATATATCTACTCCTTTAAGCCTAAGCTTGTGATGGAGTAGAGAGTTAACAATAGTTATAGAATAATAATAGTAGTAATAAAGAAATAATAATATGAAGTAATATGAAATAGCAACATTAGATAAGATAAAATAAACAAAAATTAAAAATTTTTGATAGGTACATCCTTTCTCAAAAGAAACAAAATTCCTTAAAGTATATAAAATAAAATAAGAATAAGAAATACAGAGTTAGTCGACTAACTGTTATGATCATAAATGACAGACCAGTTCACAATTACAATACAATTCAATAATATATAGGATACACAAATGACATCATAATATTTGAAATATAAGAGAGAAACGTGGCACGATTCAAATTTCATTATTTAAAATTAGTACTTAATCTTATATACATTAAATAAACAAATCAGGAAAAAATAAAAATAAAAATAAAAATCATATTCAGTGAAATCACTGAAATGCGAACTCTTATTCAAGGAGTAATTAATTCTGAGAATAGCCAATTATAGACGACTTTTTTCTCATTAACTAGACCTCCATGAATATTTTTTTTGTGTGCAGTCGGCATTTGATTAAAATATGTAGGACCTAAATAATCAATAAAAGATTGACCAAAAGATTTTTTCGAATATGTTACTGGAAGATTATAGGCTATATGATCTCTTAAATGTCTGTTATTATTATTGAGATTAGTAAATTTTTTTATTGTAAATAAAATTGCATACTTCTTATATAGGTACCTTATTGGAAGAACGCCTAATTTTATGTAATTCACTTTTGTAGAACCTACTAGAGATTTTCTATTTAGTATTATTCTTAATATATTATTTTGATTGGTTTGAAGAATTTTTAAAACATTTTCTTTTGCACCTCCCCATACCAAAATGCCATATTGACAGATGGATTGATAGAATGCAAAATAAATTGTACGTAAAGTTTCTACTGGTAATATCTCTTTTAGTAAAATGAATTTGTGCAGTGAGTATCGCAGTTTCCCTACTAAATTATGGATATGTAAGTTCCACCTCAAATTATTGTCGAAAATAATACCCAGATAGCGAATTTTTGAAACTTGATTAATTTGCTTACAGTTTTGCATATTGCATATCAATTGATTTTGGCAATTGTGAATTATTAGAGGAAAGTTGTCATCGGTAATCTTATTTATTGAAAACTTCATGTACGTAGTTTTGTCTGAGTTTATAGTTAAGCCTAGTTCACTTATGCATTCATACGTAATATGTATTAATACGTTCATATGTTTTTGATTTTAATGTTACATAATTAATGCATACAAATACTGCTACAGATTCTAAATAATACAATATTAATAAACAAAATAGAACTTTATGTACCTATATATTTAATTTAAGTCTGAAAATTAAATTGTATAATGATACTATTTGATATAACTTATATAGGTAGAGTATTATATGGAACAAACTATTTATTTTAAATAATAAATTAGGTAACACTTGATTTTATTATCTACACCTATACTGTTTAACATGGGCTGGATTATATGGGATAGTTCTATAATATATACTTGAATAGACACGATAGTAATATAACGCACCTACAAGTATACTCTATGTAATACTAAATATATTACGGTTTTTAGGTGAGATGATTGTTTGAGGTAATGTAATCTGGTAATTTAAATTTTATGTATGATACAAAACTGCTGCAGATACTATATACCGAATACAATAATAATTGATTATAAACTAATAGATCTTCATGTATTTAATTAAATTCTGGCAGTTAAATTTTATAATGATATCGCTATACTATTTGATGAACTAGGTTTATACTATGACTATACTATAGGTAGATAGGTTTTATTCATCGTGAGCATAAAATCAAGTTAATTAATAGACAATTGATAAATTACTATATATAATTGACATCCACAGCTATTTATCAACGCATCTAAGTCAGACAAGGGCTCGATTATGTGGTTAGATAGTAATAAATATATAACATACTATGTAGTAAGTACTCGATATATTACAGTTTATATGAATTTAGTGTAGCATACAAATACTGCTACAGATTCTAAATAATTTATAATACAATATTAATAAACAAAATAGAACTTTATGTACCTATATTTAATTACAGTCTGAAAATTAAATTGTATAATGATACTATTTGATATAACTTATATAGGTAGAGTATTATATGGAACAAACTATTTATTTTAAATAATAAATTAGGTAACACTTGATTTTATTATCTACACCTATACTGTTT
>JANEHU010002271.1:0-18801 GCA_027563435.1 Nasonovia ribisnigri
TTTAAACATAATTCATTCGCATTTTTTAAAATATCTTCAAAACTGTTTCTGAGCTTTTGAGTCGTTTGTACAGCATTTCGAAGCATATTAGACGCTTGGTCTAAAGTTATATTAACATTCTGTAATGGTTTTGAAATTCCTTGAAGGGCTCGAAGTATGGGTTCCCATAAGCATAGTATTAAAACAAATTCCCTATTTTCAATTTGCTTTTTTAATCCCACAGCCAAATTTTTTTCATTTGTTTTAGAACTTATAAGAACAATTTGAGTCAAAACTTTTAGAACATCAACAAATCTAGTTTTTAGTGCAAACACAGCATCATGACGTGCCTCCCACCTAGTGGGGCAGACTTTTTTCAAAACTTTAGCTCGAATTTTATTAGAAATATCACTTTTGAAAGCCAACAAAGCCCATCTTGGTCCACTACTACTGAAAAAATTGAATATTGCTTGAACCGTATCAAAAAAATTAATTATTTTTTGGTGACTTTTTGCCGCATCAGATATAACTAAGTTTAGGTTATGAGAACAGCAATGCACAAATGTAGCAGAGGGTACAATATATTTAACTCTTGTCTGTACACCATTATGTTTGCCACTCATTACTGATGCTCCGTCATATCCTTGTCCCCGGCATTTTGTGATATCTAAATTAAGTTTTATTATAATTTTTCGAATAAGTTGTTCGTAATCTTTTGCAGTATGGTGCTTGAGTTCATAAAAACCAATAAAAGACTCTTTTATTTCAAATTTGTGTTCTTCGTAATTAACTTTTACGTATCTAATTATAATACTTAATTGGTCTACTTTAGTCAAATCCTGGGTTGAATCCATTATTAAAGAAAAATATTGACTAGTTCTAATTTCATCGCAAATTTTTTTAACAATTTCGGAAGACAATATTTCAATTAATTCATTAACAATAGTGTGGCTAAGATATTTTACACAGTCTTTGTCATTACTTATTAATTTATTCAAAACTGGATCATAGTCAGCAAGTAATCTAACGGTCCTTAAAAAGTTGCCTTCAGCAAATTTATTACAATCACCAAATTTTCCTTCTTTCCCTCGAAGGGCAGTATTACCGGTAGTTAAAAAAAGTATTATTTTTATTATTCGTTCTAAAACATTGCGCCAAAAATCTGCTTCTTCAGAAATTTGTCGTTCGAGCTGTTCATCAATAATTTTATTTTTATTCCATAAGCTTCTTACTTGTACGGCTTCAATATGCTGAGTAGATGATTCATGTTTTGATATCTTTTGGGCAAGATGTTGCCAATCATTTACTCCATCAACCCAATTAGAATAATAATTTTTGTTAAGACGGTCGGCAAAAAGCCAACACGTTTCACAATATACCATGTCCAATATAATGGAATAACACAGCCAAGTTCGAGGAATTTTAAAACCTGATTTCGTGTTCATAAAATAATACTCAATTGAGAATTTCCTATTTGAATCATTACGAGGGAAGTTAATATCGGGTTTACATGGTCCAAATGACATAATTAGCCTTTTTGTTTGGGCATCCAAAACTTTGTCACTAAATTTACCACGATCGGAAGGATAACGGCTGGTTAAATCCAAGTCTATGAACAATAATGAAAAAATACTGATAGAAATTTGTTTAACTAAAAATTAGTTTGATTTACATAATAGATAATTCTTAGGTACTGCTCAAAAGCCAATTATATTAAAATTTAACCACATCATTAAAAATGTTAAAAATTTAATTTGTAGGTACCTACCTGTAGATAAACTAAGAGCTGGTTCAGGAGTGAAGGTTTCAATGATATCTGACTTGTCTGAGGTTGTGTCATTCAAAGTTATACTAGGCTCTACATTTGGAATCACTACAATAATAATTAAATTTACAGATTTTTAGTAATTTATAGAAATTCATTTTTCCTTAAACTTAATTGTTAGTGAAAAAAAAGGACCAAAACCAATCTACATATTATATAATATTATTATAAATAAATAATGTAATATCTAAATCTATACATATTTTTAAATATTTTTGAAAAATATTTCAATTGAGGTCAACAAAATGTCAAAAAATAGAAGTCACAAAATTACCTATTAAACATTATAGTTTATAAATTTTGTTTATTAAAATAAAAATGTATGATAAATATAATGAAATTTAAAATAAAATAAAAAAATGTTGTTAATAATAAAAAATTGTTTTATTTTAAAAAAAACCAAAATATTTAATTTAATTTGTACCTTTCGATGAACTATGTTCTGGTTCAGTTGTGAAGGATTCAATTATGTTTAAAGTTGTATCATTTAATGCAGTAGGCTTTGTATTTGGTTGTGTAATATTACTGTTAATGGTATTTTCTTCATAAGGAACGGCACTAGAAAAAAAACTGTTTATTTTGGGTAGTTTTAAGATTTTCTCTTGTTCTTCTTTTTTCTTTTTTCGTTTTTCACAGCCACTAGGAACTCTTTTAGACATGGTCACTGCTCACAATTCACAGTATTAAAAATAAAAAATAAATAGTACCACACTACTACGTACTAAAATGGCAAGAATTAAGATAATAAGTGACAATCAACATGACAGCTCACGAGTCACGATAAGAAACGCGTAGTCTACAATCATAGAATAATATACTCTATGTCTACAATAGAGCATTATGCATTATTTCCGTGGATAAAACCAGTCAACACACACACGCGTGCAAGCACCGTCCAGTGGTAGTGTTGTCACCTCCAAAAATAGCCCAATATGCTCGAGCAATGTTATTGTGAATTTAATATCTGTATTTATAATCAATGATAATATCAATACAGCTGTTTTGACGTTGTCACTTGTCGGTGCCGCTCGAACGCAGTACAAAAATATTTGACGACACTGCTACTTTTTATTTATATTAACATTATTTAGTCAACTAAAAACTTACATGATAAAAAATAAAAGTTTCAGTATTCAGTCGCTATTTGTTGAATAGAGGCTCCAGGGCCCCATTTATAAAAAACAGCTAAGGGCCCTGGTGCAATGCACCTCCTGCACCCCCTCTAAGTACGCCACTGTCAATAGCGTTCTCATTATTTGGTACAAAAACTGGCACTGGTATTTTTTTGGAAATTTTAGACTCACTATTTTGGTTTTGATTAATTTTGTTAGGTGTAATCTTACATTTGAGGATCTGCCAAAAAAATATTTTATTGAAATAAATAGTAAATAATTTTAGATTCTGAGCAGAGCTATGAATGTATTGATTTTACAATGATTTGTGTCTTTTTTTAAATTTTTTATTTTTGTGTCTGTCATCAACTTTTAGGACAGTAAAAATGCTTTGATTTTCTTCAATAGTACCTTTTCTGATAGGAATGTAAATCTAGTTGGTACTTTGAGAAGTCAAAAGTTAAAATTTCCTAGTAGTTTTCAAAAATGCCGTGAAAAACAAATGAAAAATTAAGGAAAAATACGGGAATTTTTACAGAAAATGATTTTGGTTTTTTGTATAACTCTAAAAGAAATGACCGTAGATACATGAAATTTTGACTGAATGTTTATATAAGCATTTTCTACACACCATAGCATTTTCAAAATATTCTGACTTATTTTGAGCTGTAAACGGACATTTTCAGTTTACAATTTTTTGAGTTTTTTTTTTTCTATAAATGTACAATAAAATTTTATTTGTTGGGTATAAAATCTTGAATATTGAATAGTAGGCTTCTAATATATAGTTTCAAAGGCTGATGAATAATATTAATAAAAATCCGAAGTCACAATTTTTTTTATAGGTAATCAAGGTTCAAATTTTGAAAAAATACGTAAAAATGACGAAAATGTGCAATTTATTTTGAGTTAGAGATTCATAAAAACTTTTCTTTTTAAATCTAAGGTTTGAAAATGCGATACAAGATTCGTCATAAGTTTGCCTAATTTTGTCAGTAAAAAAATATTTATAAGCAAATCAAAATAAATTTTTATGATTATTGTAAGTTCAAATTTTTACAATATTAGATATTCACTCGATTTCTCATGTAGCGAATTTCTTATTTTGTTGCAATTCAAAAACTGTTAATAACTGTAGATGCATGAAAATTTCACTGAACGTTTATAATATAATTGTCTATACACCATCTAATTTTGAATATATTTCGACTGTTTTGAGCTTTTTACGAAGCATTTCAATTTTCAATTTTTTTATTTTTTTTTATATAAATACTAATAAATTTTTATTTGTTGGGCCAAAAATAATGAAAATTTAATACAAGGCTCCTGATATATTGTTACAATAGCTATTGAAAAATATTAAAAATACACTGGCACACATTTTTTTTATAAGCATTTAATGTTCGAATTTAGACAAAATTCATCAAAATCTCGAAAATTATTAATCATTGTAATTAAACAATATTATAAAATGTTCAGTTTTAAATAGTACATACTGTTATCAAAAAATCTAAAAAATATATAAACACATTTATTTTTTACAGACATTTTAAGTTCAAATTTGGACGAAATTACATATTAAAATCAATTTTAACGAGTAAAAGTATATATTATAATATTTTTCTAGCATTACTGATAATTTTAGGTTAATAATTAAATAATATGAATAATATTAATTCAACTTAGCAGCTACCGTAAAATAACAATATCAATATAATTTAAAATATCCTATACTGACATACCGTCTCCGCTCAGAATCGTTTTTCGTATGCAATGATATTATATCATTGAATTCAAATTTAATACCATCTATTATACAGAGATCTATTTTAACCTACTGTACAGTGGAGCGACATCCACTTGACCCACTTTTTTATTTTTGTGAACTAATTTGAAAATGTATAACGACAAATAAAGAATACGGTATTCGGACAATTGACTAACGACGGTTTAATTGATATCGGACTTTCTGCACTCAATATTATGAGATCACCGAAAACTGACACTGAGTGATTATGATTACAATCGCAACCACCAATTGTCCTATTATTGGGTTTCAAGTGTTATACACATAAATAATACACTACTTACAAATTATTTTTTTCTTCAATTATTTTAGTTTTTTGCATCCAGCTAGTTTTAAAATCTGGAGGTAAATACTGTGAAAGTTCAGATGTATAAGTTAAAATATAAAAATTACAACTAGTGTATGTTAAATATGTCATAATCATTTTTAATAATATATAATAAATTAAAGATATTTAATTTAAATAAACAAATAAAATTTAATAATGAAAATCGACTGTTCTAAAGCATAATTTGGACTTTCTACAAATAAATGATTATATATTATGAGAATAAATGTGACGACTACATCAAGAATAATAATAAAACACTTACATAGTTCAATGAAATTCCGTAGCATGTGTATAATAAAATTTATAAATTATATTTTTATAATTTGTTAGTTGATATTGTGTCAATCTGAAAACAAACAATTAATAAAAATAAAAACAAAATTTCATGTTTGAAGAATAGTGAATATTTTAACATATTTCAATTAATTGTTCTACTTCTAAACTAAATAATTCCACAATTATTCTGAAAAGTTGTAAATAATGAAGTAAAACGACTTCCTTATTTCCCAAATATATCTAACTATTATTGATACCAAGGCTTGTACCTATATATAGTTTATGAGAACTATATACATATTAACTCAATATGATATCTATGTAAATACATCTCAATTTTGAGTATTTGTTATCCCATGCTTACAATTTTAGACTTTGTTTATTTTGCATAAAATATAATAAAAATAATATTCATAATTTTAACATAATTAGACACAATTATAGGTACCTCAACAATTTAGAATCAAAATAAAATAAAATAAATGTTTTATATAAATGAGTATTTCAATGCTGTATTATCACACAACTTGTTTTAAGTAAGCAGGACATTATATAAAGTTAATCTTGGACCATCCTCTTCAAATGTCATGCCAGCTTAATAATATCAAAAACAGTAAAACATGTAGGTATCTTTCTAACATAGAAAATATTTATTTGTAATTTTCAGGAATAAGAAAATAATTACATTTTTAATGAAGAGCCCTAATTAACCTAATTATTACCTAATTAACTAGTAGAAAATAAATTTGTTTTTCAGTAAAAAATGTGCAATTATTAGATAGGTTATGTAAGAAGTTAGATTAAAAGGACGTGTCACGAAAAATTTACGCGTGCAACGACCGAGAGGATGCGCTGTTAGGTGTTTTGACGATCCGCAAGCGCGCGGCGTTTAAGTCACGCCTACTATTTGCAATTCGCAACCGGCCGACGGCGGCGACGAGTGCTCGTTCGGGAGCGCCGTTTATTTTTCCGTGAACGTTTGTCCAGTACGATTCGTATCATTATAAAATTCATTATACGCAAATGTCGCCGTAATATTTTCAATACCCTCGCATCTTACTAACTACCGAATCTAAATTAAGATACTGCTTACCTAAATTGATGTCCCAATAAATAGATCGTAGAAACTGTATTATAACATAGCTTGATTTGTAGTTATTGAATTATTACTTATTGATATTCAATAGGCTGTATTACTTGAAGAACAAAAGTATAGTTTTTATTTGTATAAAATTCGGATACGAAGAGGGCCCGCGCCCTATAGTGAACAAAATACGGCAAAAAAACATTGTTTCGTAATTCAAGTAATACGGCTTATTGAAGCGGCTTACAGTAAAAATACCTATTATACAATTTGTAGAGAAGAACTTTTATAACAATCGAAAGAAGCCAGATTTTTTATATTTTTATTAATTAGTTAAATAATTAATTGTTATAAGTAAAAAAAAAATTGTTAATTTATCATGTGATATTGGACGATTGGAATACAATATCAAAAATTGGATTTATTACAATTGTTAAAAAAGTTCTACTCTACAATTTTTATTATAGGTACATTTCCTGTGAACCACTTCAATAAGCCGTATTACTTGAACAACAAAAGTATAGTTTTTATTTGTATAAATTCGGATACGAATACAAAATATAAAATCGAATCAAATTAAATAATATTTGTCACAAATAATATAATAATCATTTTCTTATCTGTTTATTTATAAACTATGTACGGGCTCGGCTGCGATAGGAAACCTGTTTTGACCATGGTGTGGTACTGCCGTTACGGCGCGCGGGGTGGTGGTATGAACACCTAGTATCGAACGCGGCCACTGCTTACGGGCGCAGCACTTGACGGGCGTAATTTTCTGCAGTTTTCTTATAAAACATACTTTGCGCGTTCCAATAATATGGGCTACTGAGTGGTTTAATTGTAAAAACACCTATGAACAAAATTGTAGAGGAGATTTTTATCTGGTTCCGTAAGAAGCCCGATTTTTGATATCTTTAAAACATCATGATATATATCGTGATTAATAATACACTTTTTTTAATTTTTCAAAAGTTATTTTTAGGACTTAGAAATGAAAATTTCAAAAATCGGGCTTCTTACGGAACCAGATAAAAATCTCCTCTACAATTTTGTTCATAGGTGTTTTTACAATTAAACCACTCAGTAGCCCATATTATTGGAACGCGCAAAGTATGTTTTTAAAGGAATTTTTCGAGTGATTTTTTTCCGTGACACGTCCTCTTAATTAAAATTGTCTTTCAAATAATCACAGAATTCTGTTATAACTGTATATTATCGTTTGTCTGTCAAAAAATATTCTGTAAAACATTCTGCCACTTCCTCTAGATTGAGAAAAGGAAATCCAAAAATATGTACTAACCATTAAATCGGGGGAAATCAATTCTCCTTCGTTAGCATATTTAGATGATTCTTTTCGTATTATTTTTGACAGTTTTTCAACTATAGTCTACAGCTTTCCTTTTGCAAAAATTACTAATTTGTTGCCGTTTTAAAGTACCATCACTTGCATGACTTTGATCAAAACACGATTTACCTAAATATATAATAACTGGGTATTTTTACCCACATTATAAACTTTTGCACTACACTTATTTATAACACAACGCAAGCACTTTCACTTTTTTTAGATGTCTGATGTTTAAAAACTTTAAAATCTTTTAAAACTAGCAGTTGTTTGCCTTTTTCACTCAACATGAATGATATTTCCACTGCGTAGGAACTAACCTACGTACATGGATTTTGCCGTGTAGGAACTTACATATGTCTGTGTAGGAACTAACGTACACCTGCTACTCTACTGCAGGAAGTTGCTATTCCCCCCTATTGGTATGTTCCTTTGACCCGTATTCTCTCTCCTTCGCATAACACTGCTAGACTCATTTTTGTATTTTAAAGCTGCGATAACCTTTCTTATTCTCCAAGACCACGTGGTCAAATTATTATTTCACTATATTATTATAGCCTTAATCTGCGGATTACTATGTTTTATCATGCGTCATGACTAGTGTTAATTTTATTTTTATATTATGTTCCTTCAGAACACAGTATTACTGTGTAGGCATGTACAAAACTAAAGAAATTATCATTCATATTACATGATGAAAAATCTAAAACTAAATTAATAATTCACAAAACCATATTTACAATTATTACCAATATTCATGTTAAAATTCAATTATTTAAAATAAAAAAAACTCATTATTTACTTTATCCTCATTATTCTATTATAAAACAGTAAATTAATTTTATTTTCTCTTGCCTTGCAACTTATTAACTTCTCCTTTAGAATAAAAGTATAGGTTATGTATATGAATTAAAATGTATTCCCCATTGTTATTAAAATATTTCCCCAAATTATTATAAATAATGACTGATAAAATGTTAAAATTTATATATTAAAATTTTATTTTAATTCATTGAAACTGAAAAAACAATTATTATTCTGAAATTAATTGTGTCCTATTATTAGTATTATTATAATTATTCAACTTATATCATAACCTTACTTGTTTATTATTATTCTTTTAAATCATTATTATAACTTTGAACTTTTTAGTTCCAAATAAATATAACTTGTCTAATATTATTTCAATTATTTGATTATGAAATTAAACTAAATCAAAACCAAATTGTGTATACCTATGTAGGAAAATTTCTGTAATTTAATAGCTATTTTATTTAATATTATTAAAACTGTACCAACAGGCATTAAAATGTCTACCCTCAATATCTCCCAATATCCCACTCACTCACTCGACCTTTCTCCTTGACGCCCTTCACAATGTTTATATGAATATAAAATCTTCACTTTAAGTAAACTTTTTGAAAAAATGATAAATAAACGTTTAATTTGGGTCCTAGAATCAGAAAACCACCTCGTCAAAGAACAATGTGGCTTTAGACGTAACCACTCGACACTTGATGCGCTATCCTTAATACACACATATATCTGCTCCTCCTTTAGGAGCAACCAGCACCTTATCACAATAGCCCTTGACATAAAAAAAGCATATGATACTGTATGGAAAAACAGAGTACTATCAATACTTCACAGTTGGGACCTCAATGGAAACATCTTAGAATTTATAAAAAATTTTCTAGCCAATCGTAAGTTTTGTGTAAAAATCAATAACCACCTATCTTCCTCTCATGACATTGTTAATGGACTGCCTCAAGGATCTGCGCTTAGCGTGACTCTTTTCTTAGTTGCCATAAATGACATTTGTAAAAGTCTCCCTAAGCCCGTGAAATACATTCTTTTCGCCGACGATTGCAATATTTACTGCAGTGGGTCTCAAATCGAAACAACTTCTCATTTCCTTCAACTGTCACTGAACGCCCTCACCAAATGGTCAACAGAATCAGGTTTTTCGTTCTCTCCCTCTAAAACGCAATGCATCATCTTCAATAAAAGGAGAAAAGACCCCCTTCCTTTTATCACTTTCATGAATACCCCTCTGACATTTACCAGCAATATTCGAATTCTGGGTCTCACGTTTGATGACAAACTAAGCTGGCGCCTTCACTTGACAAAACTCAAAACAGACTGTTTATCAAGAATGAAAATTATAAAAACACTCGGAAACAATACATGGGGATCTGAGACAAAAATTCTTCTCAGAATCTACAAGTCTCTTATTCTCTCGGTAATCGACTATGGTGCTATAATCTACAGTTCTGCAAAAAGTAATGCTCTCAACACCATTAATCCTATACACAATCAAGGTATACGTCTGGCAACTGGTGCTTTTAGGACTAGCCCGGTAGATAGTATCTTGTGTAATGCTGGTGAACTGCCTCTTGAACTTAGACGTCATACTCAGATACTTAAATTCATATCAAGAATCAAAAGTATGCCCAACCATATAGCCAGTAAGATACTCCATAATCCTATCCCCTACAACTCACCCAACAACAGGAACACAATTTTTGAATATTTCAAAATTATCAGTGAAAATCTCGGCCTTCAAACTCAAACATTGAGCAAAGTACAACGTCCGTCGCCCCCTTGGCTGTGGTCTCCGAATATCAACACTCAACTCACCAACTACTGCAAACACTCCACTGACAGCAATATCATCCGCAATCTCTTCTCGGAAATAATGTCCCAACAATACTCCAACAGTACACACATATACACTGATGCATCCAAAAATTCTAATGGAGTGGGCTTTGCAGCAATCATAGGTCATGAAAATCATAAATTCTCACTTCCTCCTAGCACCAATATCTACACAGCTGAAACTTATGCCATCTTTGAAGCACTAAAAATCGCCTCCTCCCTAAATTCAGATTCTTTCACCATCATAGGCGACTCTTTGAGTGCTTTAATATCTATCTCAAATCCATACTCCAAGAATGAACTAGTACAACACATCCAAAAACTGATCTCTAACAAAACTTTCTCTTTCATGTGGGTCCCCTCTCACGTCGGAATTTCTGGCATTGAAAAAGCAGATAAATCCGCAAATGAAGCCACACTTCCTCATAATGCCTTAAAAATAAACCTAACTACATCCTCAGAATTGATCGACATCATTAACACAAAAATCTCCGACACATGGCAAACAAAATGGACCAGCGTCCCTCTTTCAAATAAACTGAGAAATATCAAGCCTTCCATAAAAAAATGGAATTTCCCCTGTAACCTCAAAAGAAGGGATGAGGTCATTATAACCCGTGCCAGAATAGGCCACACTCATCTCACCCACTCATTCCTCATCACCAAGGAACCCGCTCCAATATGTGACGCATGCAACGTGGACCTGTCGATCGACCACATTGTCACTAGATGTCCAAAATACGCCGTAGCTCGGAAAATATTCAAAGATTCATCTTCTCTCCGACTTGCCCTCAGCGAAGAAAACACAGAAGCTATATACAAATTTTTTTATTTTATACATTTAAACAATAAGTTGTAAATATTTATAATTTTACATTGTTATAACTTTCTGTAGGCTAATAACCTAAGCTGTTGAAGCCTTATCATTAATAAAAAAAAAAAAAAAATCTTCACTGACACCTTCAATCAAAAAATATCAAGCCTCGAGAAACGACATGATGACTCACGTCTCATGTACGAGCAACTCTTCCATAGTATCTCCTCCCAAACCCTCACTCCCTTACAACAAACCTCAGGTCTGTCGCCTTCCTTCAATCCTATAATAACGAGACGGTGAACATAGTTAGAGGCTGCTTTGTTTTATTCTGAAAATGTCACTTACTTAATATAATCAATTATCTAATATAGAAGATGACACCCAATCTGTCAAAAAAGTAATATTCATTTTGAGTATTACATCTATTATATCTGATTTACAATTTATTTGATCACATTTGTCCCGGTTGTGATATTCAATTACAAAACTTGAAAAATCAAATTTTATTTTAAATTATTAAATAGATGTAGTTAGAACAGTAAGAAATGGACTTAAGAAAATTGACAATGAAAAGGTATAAATACTCTATAAAAATTCTAACCAGTAAATTATAGTAGTTATTTGATAAAAACCATAAAACTATACAACGATTCGATAAATGGAAATGACGTAGATTTAAAAAAATCCTGCTATTATAAGAGGCTACAAACAATGCCCGATAACAAGTGTTGATGTAGAATGTGTAATGAAATTTATTAAAGTGAATATTAACACAGAAGTGCATGAGTATCAGCATTCAGTGGATAATATTTTAAAACTGAACTTAAGAGTAAACGATACTCAATTAAATATTTAATGTATATACACATCCCCATCAGGTGATATAAATTAATTTTCGACTACATTTGATAATATAATAAAAGCTGAAAGTAATGTTACGACTATTGGTCTGTGTTGTACGGTCGTGTTTTGTTTAATATATTTTCGCTCTCTTATCTACAATGACGTGTAACATTTGTAAAACGAATTTTTCACCAGCAAAAAAATCACGTGTTCCTTTTGTAATCAACATTTTCACAAAGCTGTGTATCTACTTTCAATAAATACAATGATGATCCGCTAAACTTGATATGTGATGAATGTGAGCAAAGTAAAATTATAAAAAAAAATGTTACATCTAGGAAAAACCGTCAAGGACATGAAAAAATACTGGAAGCCCATCATAATGAAGGTAATATAACTTCTACTGATATTAATGAAATTAAATCATCGATCTCTGAAATACTTAAGAAATTAGATAGTTTAACTACATCTTTCAGTGCAATTGAAAAATCTGTGTCATTTTTATCTGATAAAATTGATGAGTATAATGTTAAATTTCAGAACATAGCACAACAAGTAAAAGATCATGGTGGCAGGCTTAATACTTGTGAGAATAAAATTTCTAACTTTATGCGTGAAATTGATATTTTGAAAGGAAATGTTAATATTACCGAACAGACAAGACTTTCTAACAACTTGGATATAACTGGTATACCTAAAACGATGAATGAAAACTTAAAATTTGTAGTATCAACACTAGCTAAAATTGTTAACTTCGAAGTTAAAGAAGGGCATATAAACAAAGCTTACCATTTAAGACGTAAAGATGAAAGTAATAGTCGTATTATAATTTATAGTTGAATTTAGTGGTAAACGGAAAATTGGTACGGTGATTGTGTTTTGAACAAAAGAAATGAAATAGGCGGAATATTGGTACTATAAAATATTTTATTTTCAGTGGTTCAAAAAATTAAATTAAAATAAATATAATATGTTCGCAATTAATATTAATAATATAGTAAAAAAATATGCCGAAAATTAAATTAAATATATATTCATAATAGTAATATGATAGTCAAAAAAGGTCTCCAAAATTAAATAATTCATAATAATTCAAAATTAAATATAAATTCACAATAGTTCACAATAATGTACAATGGTCCATAATAGTTCAAAATCTGTATATATAAAAAGACTTGTCCTGGGTGATTCATCATCGCCTAGCCGGAACCACTGGACGGATCTGGCTGAAATTTGGCATACAGATAGCTATTATGACGTAAGCGTCCGCTAAGAAAGGATTTTTGGGAATTCACCCCTAAAGGAGGAAATAAGGGGTTGTAAGAATACAATAGTGGCGCCATCTATCAAGCTTTATCTAATTTAAATATACTACATTGGTTTAAGTACCTACAAAACATACAAACTTGATGTTTGGAATAGTGGTTCTTCTAATTATCTAGATGTGCAATAAGAAAAGATTTTCTGATATTCGCATTTCAAAGAAGTGGTCAATCATGGATCTTAAGATTCGAGGTGGAAATTGAAACTTTTTTTGTTTATTAATGGTTGCCTTTGGTTGCAGGTTATAATAGTGATAGCAGAAATTAGCATTATTATTATTATACTTGCGGTTGCTCATCAGCTATATACGTTGAATTATTTCACAAAGTTAGCCGTTAGGTACAAGAACGCTGATTTATCCGAAAAAATAAAAAATAAAATAACCCTCAAAATATATTAATATAGAAATACTATAAAAATCCGGGATAATCAATTATGACTTCAATACTATTTTAGGTACACCGTAATACCGTATAAATATATTTTTCAACTACAAATCTATACTAATGTAGATTGTATTTGATCACCCTCCTCGCTGTGTCCGCAATCTACTGCAAGTAGATTGCCTACCTGATAATATATTGTTTGCATAACCATAAGCATGTCTCACGGGCAACGCCATGCGGGATGACTAAAAATTGAAACATAATATGATTTTGCTTCCACATTAAATTACACCTAAAAGGAGTTAATTAATCACAATTTTTTTCCCGGGCATCGCCGGGTTATTCAGCTAGTCGTAGGTAAATCGTAAGTAAATGTATTGAAACGTTTGAAGCGTTTTGGCATTGGATGGCTTTGCAAAACACCATAACTGAATACCGTATGTCCAAACTGGTAATACGGTTACCTATTTTTATATTTTATAATTTAATACATTTATATTGGAAGGTAGGCACACACTGCAGTATTACACTATGACATTTTAAAAACATATAGATTAATTGTATGCTATTGCCTTTTTGTAGTATATATATTATATACCGTACCACAAATAGATCCACACTATAAATAGTAATATAAATTACCAAATTAATTCATAGCAATATATTTATATGTGTATATTATACCTATAATACACTTGTTGTTTAATAATTATTTTATTGTTAATATAATCACACATCCATTGTAACTAATTTCTTTTTTAATTTCCTAATGTGACATTTGTAATCTCCTAATATAATATTTAACCTAACTTGTTGAACCATTATTTTGTCATATTTTTGTTGATGTGGCGTAATAGTAGATAAGAAACACTTTAATAAATTATAATCAATAATTTTATCTGTGGGTTGTTGCATTATAGGTATAAGTACTTGATATATTTTTAACTATTAAGTTACAGATACGCACACCATATTTAACCTTTTTTCATAAATACTCCGCTTCCATTTTCCCAGACATAATCGTAGCTGTATTTTTTTTTTGCGATTTGCTTTGCCAACCAATAGATTTTTCTGTTCGCCACCGACTGATGTTCATTCACATATATGTGATTTTCAGGAAAACTGTTATGAACTTCTTTTGCCAGAGGGGGTATTTTTGTTTTAACTCTAGATTTTATGACTGATAATAAATTATATTTAATATCTTTATTACTAAATTCGATGGTCGGAAAATTGGTACGGTTGTTTTGAACGTGGAATATTGGTACGGTCGTTAAAAACCAGGGTTTCTTAAACTATGAAAAAAAACAATCTTAAATTAGATAAGTACTGCATGAAATTGTAGGGAAGTATTAATCTAATCTACAACGACAGATGACAATATCGATAACGATGAATAAAGATATTGTATAGGTTTCATGCGACAAATAATACATATAATGAATATATATTTAATTTAATTTTTTTAAATACACAATAGTTCACAATAATTTACAATGGTCCATGATAGTTCAAAATTAAATATAAATTCACAATAGTTTCCCTATGATATTTAAAAAAATTAAATTAAATATATATTCATAATAGTAATATGATAGTCAAAAAATGTGTCCAAAATTAAATAATTCATAATAATTCAAAATTAAATATAAATTCACAATAGTTTCCCTATGATATTTAAAAAAATTAAATTAAATATATATTCATAATAGTAATATGATAGTCAAAAAATGTGTCCAAAATTAAATAATTCATAATAATTCCGATAACGACCGTACCAATATTCCACGTTCAAAACAACCGTACCAATTTTCCGACAATCGAATTTAGTAATAAAGATATTAAATATAATTTATTATCAGTCATAAAATCTAGAGTTAAAACAAAAATACCCCTTCTGGCAAAAGAAGTTCATAACAGTTTTCCTGAAAATCACATATATGTGAATGAACATCAGTCGGTGGCGAACAGAAAAATCTATTGGTTGGCAAAGCAAATCGCAAAAAAAAAAATACAGCTACGATTATGTCTGGGAAAATGGAAGCGGAGTATTTATGAAAAAAGCAAAAGTTAAATATGGTGTGCGTATCTGTAACTTGTCTAATTAGTGGAAATTCTAAAACATGTATCGATCATATTTTAATAAAACAATATAAGCCAGCTTATGACCACACTATCTTTGACTCGGGTAGATATTTTTCTGCTTATATTCTTAAATGTAATATTACTGGAGATACTACAGTCACGAGTAATGAATAGCACCATTCTTGAACCTGAACGAATACTGATTAACTTTGATCATCTTAATACGCTTATTAGTACAGAGAATTGGGACTGGCTTTATAACGTTAACTGCATAGATACTATTCTTCAAAAATTTAACCAGATGCTAAGTTCTTTTATTAATTTATCTTCAACTAAAGTTAAACATTGTAGATCTAAATATAAAAAAATAAAACAATAGATTACCAAAGGGTTAATTACATCAATCAGAGATCCAAGAAAAACTCTATACGAAGTTACTCAAAAAACCATTCAATACATTACTTAAATGTAAATACGTTAATTATAGAAATGTTTTAAACTACAATTAAGCTAGCAAGGAACTTTTACTACCAAAAACTTATTATACTTGCAGGATCAGATTCAAAAAAAATTTGGAATTTAATTAAAGATGTATCGCATAGTAATAAACCAAAGAGTACAATTGTTAGCACTCTAATTAATAAAGGTAGTAAAGAAATTACTGGGAAAGAAAACATAGCAAATGAGTTTAATAGTTTTTTCTCTAGTGTCGGTAGGGTAATATCTAATAATATAAAGAGTTATAACTTCCAACCTGTTAGTTTTGATAACTTAACAAGAACTATTACATTTCTGACTCTATATTTTTAAAACCTATTGAACCGCTTGAAGTCCTTAACCTATTGAACGCTATTAAAAATGTCAATACCTTTTCTAAAAGATCAATATCTGATTATGTTCTTAAAAAAACAGATAATTCTATTGCTGATCCTTTATCTATTATTTTTAATATTTTTATTTCTAAAGAGGAGTTCCCGAAAGCATTTAAAGAGTCTATAGTTATTCCAATTTATAAAAATGGTGACAAAGAAAAATGCTCTAATTATAGGACTATGTCGCTCACTTTAACATAGTCAAAAATATTTGAAAATGCCTTAAAAGTAGATTATTAAAGTTTCTAGATAAACATAATTTTTTTCACGATAATCAATTCGGTTTTTGTAGCAATCTCTCAACTAATAGTGCATTATATGAAACCACTCAATCCATAATATATGAAAATCTTGATAACAATAAGCAACAAGTTCTTGGAATTTTTTTAGATATTAAAAAGCTTTTGACTCAATTGACCATAATATTCTACTCAACAAACTTTACCATTGTGGAATTAGAGGCGTTGCGTATAGGTTATTTAAATCATACCTAAACGGTGGAGTACAGAGAGTAAAAATTGATAACATTTATAATTATGAACTTTATATTGATTACTCTGTCCCACAAGGTACCGTACTTGGACCTTTGTTATTTATAATATACATTTATAACTCCTGGTAAAATAATTTGTTTTGCTGATGACACCGTCATCCTATTAAAAAGTTTGTGTATAAATAATTTATATAAGATGGCTGAGGAAAGTTTTAATATTGTCAAAAACTGGTTGTATAAAAATTCGCTAAAAATTAACAACGAAAAAACTAAATACATTCACTTTGGTATACAAAAATCTATAGATTTAAGTAATTATAAAATCATTGCTCATTCTAATAAGTTAATTCTAAGGAATTATATTTATTGAGTTTAAAACACATCATATTGCATGTAAAAAGGTAAAAAGTAATTCTTTCAATAAAACGTATTTTTACTTCACACCGTTTTTTGTGGTTTTTTATTTTTTTTGAGACATTTTCTCGTAATTCTCAAAATACTAAACAAAGAAAACATTTGTACTTTATTTTCGTATACAAATATAATATTGATGTAGTAAACAAAAATTATGGCAAATAGACCTTAAACATTACTTATGCTCTCATAATTATTCGATATAGAACCTTTTTACTTTTAGCCCTCTGATTTATTATATTAATGAAATCACAAGAAAAAAAACTAGTCTCTGATCGAAAGTGTCTACGTTATACTTTTAGCCGTAGTCGCTACACCTATTCGTACTGAATTCCGTCAACACGCTAGGTACTCTATAGAACGGCGACGCCCAGTTTTTTCTAAATGAACCAAGCGTGCGTGCGTGCGTGCGTGTGTGTGTGTGTGTGTGTGTGTGTGTGTGTGTGTGTGTGTGTGTGTGTGTGTGTGTGTGTGTGTGTGTGTGTGTGTGTGTGTGTGTGTTAGAAATAATTAAATTCAGAAAAATATTTTTCAGGAATGCTTTTATGACAGGAATATATTATCTGGAAAATACTTATTAGAAAAACATTTTAAGAGAAAATTATTTTTAGGAATTTAAAATTAATGAAAATATAAGTAAGGAATATTATATCGTAGAAAATAATACACCAGAATTCAAAAATTAGAAAACAAATTACATAAGTAATTATTACATAGGAAAAAAAAAACAGGAAAGTATAACAAAAAATAAATAAATATCAGGAAAATAATCGACGGGATAATATATCCAGGAATAATAGTTTTGTAGGAGTAGCATATAGGCAATTTCTATATTTTTAAGGTTAAAAGAGGTTTAATCAAAATATCAATGTTATCACTATGTTTTTTGAAATATTTGAAAATTCTGAATAAATTGAAAATATTATATTATTATTATTTTTAATGTTGTATGATGTTAGAGCATTTTTGGCCTACCATGTAAGATTGTAATTTGTGACATAAAGGAACTAACATGTACAACATATAATTACAATATACCATAGTAGATAGCCGTACACTTTTGCATCAATGACATAAAAGTTATTATGAACTCTCTGTCTTGCTACAGCTAAGACGAACTGTTTAGGTTTGTAAGTTGCATTGGCAAA